>BJCM01062253.1:0-22694 GCA_018326385.1 Flaveria bidentis | reverse complement strand
AAAACACAAGATATACGAATAATTAAACACGTTTCCACGTTACGCGATAAACTTTCTTAATTAATATTTAAAACACATAAACACATAAATGTAACACCATAATCACATTAACAATTAGATTATCACCCATTTAACATGATTAATTATTATTACGTCACCAACGTTAAACGACAACTAGTGTGTGCTCACGACACGTGTATGCAAAACTTAGCGGAACTAACGGAGTTGGATAACGGAAAATTACCGGATATCACAGTGTGCATCAAGCTAATATCATATCAGACTCAAACTAAAGCTGAACAATTCAGATTAACAAAACCGAAAACTAAACCAAATAAAAACTTGAGGTCTGCTAATTTATAATATATAAATAAAAAATGATGCTCTTTTTAAAGTTAAAAGAATAGTTATTACTAAAAAAAGAACAGTTGGTTTTAGACACGATTCAGATGCATAATCAAACTAATCATCCTTCAAACATTAACTTTGATCAACACAACATTCATTTGAAGAATCACCCTGAAAGTGTAACAACTTTAAAATCTGTCATCAGAAAGTATAAAAATATTCAAGTTATAGAACCTGAATTTATAATGTCTTAAAAATCAGAATACTAAAGAAAACATAATAAACATCTAGAAATAGTAATACATTGTGTAAAAAGGGTAATCAAAGTCACAAGAACTCAACTACAAATCCTATAATTTGGGGATGAATTAAAACTCGGAACAACAACTAAAAAATAAATTTTACATTATTTGTTATGTGTATTAATATTTTTATTTTACGTTTTTATAAAGATAATTAACAACCATACGACATAACTTACGATTGTAATAAAGATAATTAATTACCATAAATAATATCAACTATAAAAAAGTCACTCGGTTTCACTTGTGTGTTATTCCATTCGTTCATAATCATTATTGTGACTTTCAACAATTAATATTTGATAACTGTTATTTCTAATAAAGATAAAAATTAAGATTATTACCGACCAAATTAATGATATGAACTACTATCGACGAATGCGTAATAATTTGAATTATTAAATCCAATTTTCTTTTATAATATACATCTCTAGCAATTAGGATGATCGACCCTACTTGTCAAATATCGACATTCCAACGTGACTCAAAACTACAATTTCTTATTATGCATAATTTGTCCTGCCCATTCTTGACTCATAGTCAAACCGGTGGCCATTTAAAAAATAAATAACATGGGGATAACGGCAACTTGGTGATAATATTTAATCGACGTCCATGCTAGGTAATATTGGAAGACGCCAAAACTATTAAATGTATTCATTATATGTGCATTATGATGTTGGCGGCTTTTGTTATTTTTTATTTTACTTTTCTAACGGTAAATCTAACGTACTTTTAGTTATAAATTAATCAAACTAATTACATCATGTTCAAATATAGACTTTAGACTATCCTTCCAAAAAGCGAAACCTTTAACAAATGGGTAGGCTCACACATTGACTGTTATTTTCTTATTGAACGGAACCATCTAAATTACTTATTACTTTTAACTTTAAAAACTAAAAATGTAGTAAAACAATAAATTAATACTATATATTCTCTCTTCAAGTAATTATTTAATTAGTTTTTTTTTATTTATCATTTTCTCTTTCTTTTTATCTCCTCTCTCGAACTAGCATGAATTTAAATTATTCATGTCAAGTGTTCGCTACAAATGTTATTATTGTTTTAATTGTTGTGCAATGCTTGCATTGTCTCACACCCAATTTCAAGACGTGAAACAGGTGTTGAATTTACATGTTCAATCTCGAACAAGACTAATATATCACACTAGAAGACTGTTGCAATACATCAAGGATTTTAAACCTAGTACATCTTTCAAGTCTACTTTTCTATACAAAAAGTTTGTAACACATTGCTAGTTATCCACTTTCACTTCTCTCCGTCTAGGTGCATCAAAAGTTCTAATAGTATTTTTAAAAATTTTGTAATACAGCTAATCAAACATGGCGCAAGAGTTCACGACTTTATCCAACATATATGTCATAGATGGTAATGAGAAATAGAGAGCATTTTATAATATTGTAAAGAGAAAAGAAAAAAGAACACAAAATTGGGGGAAGTAGAAAGAGGAGACTCAAAGTTATGAATTGGGATTTCAATTATGTAATAGAGTGCGATTGTTAATAATTCTGAAACAAAGTTTTTACTTTATAAAGCGATATAACGACTTTGATTGGGCTTTTTGATCAGCCCAAGTTTGTTAACTGCCCAGCCATACATCGTATAGGCCCATATTATTCTTTTCATGGAATTGTTGAATTAAAGCATAAACCATCAAGCAACGGTTGAATGTGAAACTATGAATGGGGTGTCCAAGGCCCGTATATGTATTTCTTTTTCTTTTTTTTCAACGACAAATTTACGATTCTGTTTTGGATGATATGTGTTATTTTAAATAAGGTCATTTATCAGTTTCTCAGCCAGGACCGCACCTTGACCCAACCCCCTCAGGAGAAAACCCATTATTGGGAAAACCCGTAGCTCAACTCTAAGCATTTTGTTTAGAGTAAAACCTGAACCCATGATCTTCCTATATTTACATGTCATGGGTATCTCAACTTAACAATACATAATAATTACTATTGTAATAAAGCTAATAACTTAGGGGTTGTTGACAATTTATGAATAATTAAGTATTAACCAATAAGAGTTCTGAAACATTAAGTACTAAACGATTAAAGGTTTGAACCATTAAAAGCTTGTATAACGCTTAACTATTTAAAAGCAAATGTCTGACCAATTCAGATAAGAGGTCTTAATCATTCAGCATTAGAACTCTTAAACCATTCATCATTGGTATAATGTTTAACTATTCAAAGACAAATGTATGTACCATTTAGACATTTGCTCGCGAAACAAACAGTTTAAACCATTAAATGCTGAATCATTCAAACATCTGAACCATTCAGACGTTTGAACCACTAAGAAGCTGATTCAGATACTACCAAACAGTCTCTTAAACTGGTCATTATGAAGTTTAAAATATACTGTTTGTTAGGTATTAATCTGTGATAATTAAAAGTTTTTTATTTAATAATAATAAATATAAATTTAAAATACATTGAGCTCAATTTGAAGATCTCGAAAAGATTTCTATAATCTTTGTAGATTGACTGCTAAAAATAATTATTTAGCAAATTATATTAAGTAGTCTAGATTATAACTTAAACTGTATTTCAAGAAAGAGTTAAAGTGAATTCAATGTTGTGAAAACGACTTAAGTGACTAGTTTTAACCTCTTAAAATAACTATTTAATGCAAATAAACTGATGTCTAAACTAGATTTTTTATATTCTGCTACACATATTTATTTTTCTTGTATGTCCCGTTTCTTAAGAAAGGGTTTTTCATGGTCTCTCTGAAAAATATACTTTTTATCCCACTTGATATTAAGTAAGGTTTGTTTAAGTTTCACTTCTCTCAAAACCTACTAATGTGAGTGAGATTCTATTATGAATATTTTAATTTTTATTTGTTTACACAAATTTCTATAGATTTTGTTTACAAATAAATAGATTTACTTTTTGAATAAATCACCAGAATGTACATATTGGCTACCCCTGTTTACAATAACATACATTTACTTTTTGCCTCTTTTTAAATAAACATATTCACAACGAGTCAATAATGTGTTCACAAAGAGTGTAGCCACTATCGTTGAAAAGATTAAAGAGTCCACAAAGATATGCAACTAATTAAATCAGGCCATGTGTTCTCTAACGGCTATATGCTTACGGCATAGACCTAAAAATAATGCCACAACCTTTTAAAAAAACGGCTATGATCATTATCTGTGTATACAATTAATTTCTAACCACCAGCCTCAAGTTTTTTTATAGATGTGAAAAAAGTCAATGTTGTAGAATTTGTGGGTCTCAAACAAGAAATCAAACACAAAACATAACAAAATGTACTTGATTCTGAATCAATCTTCTAACATTGAACTCATTTGGATTAATTTCTGAATCGTGAATCACTAATAAATAAATTTATTTCACGTGTGTAACACGTATAATTTATTAGATTGGATAAAGATTTGGTTGATGGAGTAAGATTTCTTGCTAAATTTATGATGATTTTCCTTAAATGGGAATTGGAACTGTAACCCCCTATTTCCCTGTTCTTGATCGAGATGTCTCTAGAGAAAACATTTTTTTTTCTTTTTTGAGTCCCCTTTGTTTCCAGTGGGTTTTATTGTAGCAGATGGATTGGGCCTATTTAAAATAATTTCTACTTCAATAGTCTTATGATCAAGACCATTATAACCCTCAAAAAAGCCTAAAAATCTTAGATAAGCCCAACAAAATTAATCATTTAAAAGTTGAAAACCCACTCAATAACACTCTAAAGCCCAATGTAAATTACCAAACACAAGTAACATTAAAAATTAAATAGAGCCACACTCTCACGACACCAAACTCATTTAATCTGTAACGTTATTTTCTCGACTAGTAAGTTAATCTAACACAGATAACATTAAAATTATCAACCAATGTATGTCTTAATCTTATGTTTCTCAAATAGATTATTCAAGATAAGATTATGTTAATACTGAAACGTACAAAAACCGAAAGTTTAATTTTTTAAGGATGGATTTTTTAAAAGATTACGAAGAAGGAGATTGAATATACATTTGCTATATTGATCGTTTTTATTGATTCGCAAGAAACATATACATATTATCAGAGAATAAAAAGGAGAATAATAAGGGCTACAACAAAGTTAGGGGTTGTTTGATTTTGCTTCTAACCCGATCAAAATGTCTGATCCACTGACCTGGTCAGACATTTTGATCAGTCAATCTGTTTGATTCTCAATCTTTCGCGTCTAATTTAGTCCGACACCATTGACTCATGTGTATTTTTCTTCTTACCCGGTCAGCTTTGGAACAACTTGTTACTTGATCACCACCTTCTAACCCTTAATCAAACTAGGTTAAAGAAATTAAAATTTAAATAAAATGGAATTATGGTGGCAGGAATATATCACTTAATAGATTTATTAATAGATTTTTCAAAAATACGTTAAGTTATTAATGTATTCTATTTTCATTTCACCATGCAATAAAATAGTTTCAAATAAGAACTAAGTTTCAGAAAATAAAATGTTAAAAATTAGTAGTTTTAATGTTATTCTCTTTTACTACTTTCAGATTACGTTTATACTAATTTCATATTTATAGATTATTTTTTGTTAAAAAGTAAATTACAAGATTTCTATAAGATATTCAAACACTTAGTAAGAGACATATTGTAAGAGAGAATTGATGACAGTTCGACTTAAACTCTTTATCAGTTCAAGTTTCATCACACCACCATCTGCTACACTGATTCTCGACCGTTGCAAGTGCTCCTTGCTCGCTCCTCGCAACCACCTAAAACCCACCTCTCTTTGTCACTTCCTCCAATCCAATTGATTCAACACCACCTCGCGTGTGCGGTGAAAGCCAGATATGAGTGAAGCATTTTTAAATTCTGACTCCACCTTCTCTAGTTGCTTTTGAGTATGCTTTAGATATGGTATGCTATACTTTAAGAGTTATACAACTCTTAAAGTTGCAAGATTTTGATTAAATTATCATCATATCTCTCCTATATACATATTAATATAGTACAGATGTGTGTATATTATCATATATGTTTTGTTGTTACGTTATGCTTTTACTATGGTATGATGCGGTCATGTTTCATGCACGTCGTGTACATTTAAGTAAAGCAATGCCACTATATATTATTATTATTATTATTATTATTTTGTATTTAAAATATATTACAATTATATATATGTTGCTTTCGGTTTTATTTCTTAATTACATATAGTCAATATTAGTACCATAATTGTGTATGTATGTATACATGTGTGTGATATTTTAATATATGACATATATGTTATATCACATTATGTTATATCATGCTATCTAATACAATAAACTACAACGTTTTGTTATATTATATGTTAACATGATGTATATATGTGTTACAGTATTTGTTATATTACGTTAGTAGGTTAGTAACTCGCGTTTTACACGATTAAATAAATAAAATATTAAGTTGTAAAACCTGTATACTCCTTGTAATCTCATTTTTTTTCCTATGATTAAGTTCCTCTATAAATAGAAATAGACATAGGCCATGAGGTGCGAATACAATGAACACTAAAATGGAGCTTGTAACCCTAGTTCTATCATCCATCATCTTCTTCTTCCTCTTACTCCATGCGGTCGACCTCCACCGTAGACGGAGGCTGCCGCCCGGCCCTACCGGCCTCCCGATCATCGGAAACCTCCTCGACCTCGGGCCCAAGCCCCACGAGTCCCTATCCAAGCTCTCCAAGAAACACGGTCCACTTATGACCATCCGAGTGGGAAGCATCACCTGCGTGGTGGCGTCCACACCGGACGCCGCCAGAGAAATCCTCCAACGCCATGACGATGTGTGCTCCGGCCGCATGGTCCCTGACGCCCTCACCTCCTTAGCCGACAACGACGTCGCAGTTGCATGGATTTCAGCCAACCATCAGTGGCGAACGATCAGAAAAGCCCTCAGCACGTACCTCACCAACCAACACAAACTCGACACCCTTCGCGATCTACGACAGAATGTCGTAGAGGGGATGCTGGAGTTTCTTCATGAATCGGGGCGGACGAATGTGAATGTAGACATCGGAAAGCTGGCGTTCGCGGTGGCGCTTAATCAGATGTCGAACACGTGTTTGTCACAAGACGTGACGACCTACGAGTGTGATGATATCGGGGGGTTTGCGACAGCGGTGAAGACGATAATGGAAGTTGACGGGAAGTTTAACATAGCGGACATATTTCCTGTGTTGAAGCCGTTGGACCCTCAGAACATACGACGACAAGCCAAAAAGGCTTATGATTGGTTCGATAAGGTGTCCGAAGGGTTCATTAACGAAAGGTTGAAACATCGACAGTCGAAACTTCCGAGGTTTGGTGATATGTTGGATTCACTGCTGGATTTTAGCGACGATAATAAAGCTGATTTTACTCTCAAAAACATCAAGATTTTACTGATGGTAATTACTCTCTTTACCTCTGATTAATTTAGCATGTATGCATCCATGCATATGCTACTTACGCTGATTGATTATATAAATTACTATGTTAGATGCACGTACGTAACAGGGAAAAAATTAATTTAGTGCATAAAATTATAAAAGCTTATCATCTATATAATTCAAACTACAATCCCAAATGAAAAGTCGTTACAACAGATTTTAATATGTAGATTTCATCTTTCAAATTCAAATTTTTAATAATAGTTAGTAGATTTGTTCCATGCACTAAGGTTAACATTATTAAAAGATGACTAAATCTCAAAATTGATTTTAATATAGAAGTTTCATTTATTTGAATTAAACTTTTGTAAGAAAAAAAAAGTAGAATTTAAAAACAATTACAAAATCCAAAAATTAAGGGATTTAAATTAGGAATATTATGAGAGTCCGACATTTGACAAAACAACCTTTAAATATTGAGAGGTGGTAAAATTTATTTTGATTTATTAGAGTAGATTAAATTAATAATTAAGAATTATAATTGTAAAACAAAATTTTAATATAATATATGATCTAAGTTGCATATAAATAAATATTTTAAAAATAAATAAATAGTATTTAAATGCAAAGAGAAAGCTTTAACTAAGTGAAACTAAAAAAATAAGACTCATTAGAATAAACAAATAAAAAATATTAAAACAACTAAAATAAATAATATGACTTGTTAGACCAGAAGATTTGATAACATGATAGTCATAATTTGTTTAATTATTTCTTTTTTAAAATAAACTTACATACTCGTGTATATTTTAAAATACTTATAAATACATAATTTTCTTGTTACATGAATAACTCATCATTGTATTAAATTATCTACGTACGTTGAGTTGCTCACATTAATAATTTAAAATCGTATGTTTAAACGAATGATCTTACACATAACTTAATTATTTTTAGTTGTAATAACAAAATTAATTATAAAAATATGAGCGATACATTACAGACATATAATTTAGTTTATTTAACCGCCTTTATTTCAAACATCTAGAAAGGGTTTGTGTCTAGTGGATATGTCAACTAAACTTGTTACTCGTTTAATAAAAATTAAATAAGTTAAGTGTTAAAATAAAAAAATAAATCATTTAAATAAGATGATTGATAATTATCTCTTTATTAACATCTAACTACTCAATAACTTTTAAATCATTTAAAACCATAAATACATAAAATTATAATATCTTGAAAAAACTAAAATAAATGAATGATTAAACTAAACAAAACTATGTATATCTTTAGAATTTGTTTGTTATATAATATTGTAGTAAAAGAAAACCCAAATTGATTTTTTTTGTGATTCTCGATATTAAAGATGCAAGAAAATAATTTTTTGATGTGCTATAATAATAACACGTATATCACAAAAAAACATTCTTTTCTTATATACAATAGAATACTCTTATGTTATACGAATGAAATTGAACTGTTAATATTTTAATTAAATAATAATATATTTATTTTTAAATTATATAATATGAATAATAATTAAATAATAATAATATTTTATTGGTTTATTTTGTTCATTTAATTCATATATAACTGGTCAACTTTGACACATCACTTTGACACATCATTTTGACCTTGATATTCATAAAGTTTCGGGTTTATCCAGTACAATTTTTACTTAAAAAACTAATTCTTGTGTCGGTACGAGTCGGGTAATTATTTAGAACCGAGTCAAGTCAAATATAAAAAGTTTTCTATTATAGGTTTCAACGTAAATTTAGTTTGGAAACGAGTCGAGACGATTGTAATCTATGTGTTTATTTATGTACGTTTTAACTTGGACTACGTTTTAACATAGTGTGTTTGGAAGATGTGGGTCAAGTATCATACGTTTTCTTCAATTAATGATATAAGTTCGAGTTACTTTACAGTTTAATATAAGTATCATACGTTTTCTTCAATTAATAATATAAGTTCGAGTTACTTTACAGTTTGATGTAAACTTAGTGCGGAGACAATTCGATCAATCTATACTTTATCACTGTGCGTAAGATATTGACGCCACGCGCAACCTATAAAAAGCTATAATTCAGCTAGTTCATGTGGAGGTCATAATATTCAGTTTGTTACGTAATAGATATTTAATTATTTATAATATTGAGGTGCGTGTATATATTAAAATACATTTTACTCAGTTTACATCTTGATAAGATTTTTATAATATTTTCTAATTGACTTTGTATAAATTGCTTAGCAAATTGTATTAATAAAATAGTCTGGTCGGTAGAGATAACATGCCTCTTTTGGTGTAGGCTAATATTCGATGCGCTGTACTCAGTTTACAAATCCCTGTAAGATTTTTATAATATTTTCTAATTGAGTTTGTATAAATTGCATAGTAAATCTTATTAATTAAATAGTCTGGTCGGTAGAGGTAACAGGTCTTTTCTGGTGTAGGCTAAGGTTCGATCGCACAAGGGTGGGTGTTAAGTAATTTAGGATTAAACTAGTTATTTTACTCGTCCAGTGTTGTCATGGTATCGTAAGCAGTGTAATAACATATAAATTACAATAGACCCGACTTGTTTTAAAGTTCAATTTACGTCAATATGTAGTGACTCGTATTTAAACCGTTGAATGAAAACATATTATATTTTATACGACCTTTTTCCAAACAAAATTTATGTCAAAAATACAGACTTATAATTGCTCCGATTTGTTTCCAAATTAAATTTACGTAAAACGTAGAGTAAATAAAAACATATTATATTTGACCAAACGTGCTTCAAAAAAATTTTTACGTAGAAATGTAGACCAACCCTAAACGTACATAAAAATAAACACGAAAACGTTTATATTTGACCCAGCTAATATCTTAATAAAGTTATGTCAAAACGTATGTCGGAACGTAGACAGTGTAAAAAAGTATATAAAGTTAAGAATGCAAACATTTTATATTTGACTTGTTATTTTTTATTATGCCCAAATGTAAAAGGACTTGAATTTATATTATACAAGGGTAAATTCAAAACTTTAAAACCTGAGGTGATTAAAGTAATATTTTATAAAGTTTATAAATAAGTTGGGTTTGAAAGTTTTAAAATCTAAAGTTAAGAGGAGAGTAAAGACCGATGGAAATGAAAACTCCATTGACTTTTACCTCTAAGTTGTAGTTAATAAGTAATGTAAGTTGGTTTGTCCTAGAAAAATAAATAAGTAAATTTAATTATTCTAGTTTTCTAACAACAATTCTTACTCTTAAATATTACTTAATCCTAATGTAAGACTGGATCATAGCGGGGGCATCTTGTGATCGAGCGGCAATCACCAATGTTAACAACCGCAAACCCATAGCTAATAAGTAGTACTCTATATAAAACATAAAGTGAACATTCATTTAATAGTTAATTAATATTTTTGAGTAAGAATAAAATGTATTTTAGTTTTTCTTTAAATACAGTTTTACCTCCATTGTTTTTTCTATGAATATAAAAGAGTAATTTGTTTGTCTCTGTGTTTAACTATTGAGATACATGAGTTTAAGATATATATATATATATAGCATCAGTTGGAGACGCGTAAGATATGTGAAGATAGTAATTATATTTTCAATTTAGATTTGAGAGGAAAAAAAATACTCGAATATGCCATCCATATAAAAAAATACGGGTTAACGTACATGTATGGTATTTATCAGTAAGAACCCGGTTATGTAAAACATACAGACTTACGTATCCAAACTTACCTGAAAGTAATTTTGTTTTTGTTTTTTTTGTTCTTAGACAAAAGAAGGCAATTAGACTCTAACCTTCAAGCACACATAAAGTTTTATGGTTGATTGATTCTATGAGCCCATGTGATTTTTCTTTTTTTCGAAAAAGACTAAAATTTATCATTCTTGGCATGACAAGTTAAGATGACGATTTCTTATCTGTTTTTTTAAGTCAATATTGATTACGCCAAACAACATGTACAAATTTTATCAAATTGTAACTTTTAATAAAAAAACTTTTATCATAACTACTTATCAACTAGCGGTGCTATGAAAGATTATGTTTTAAACCTGACAAATACTTTTTTTCTCTATCTTAAAATTTGTACATATGTACTTTTTGTTATAATTAGACAAAAATAATTTAAAATTGATATGATTGCGGGGTATTATTTTTCCCCTTATCATGCAGTGTTTTCTTAATAGATTATTACTTTAGTATAAGAATGAGATTAATAGACCTTCTCATTATAAGATAAAGATAATATTGAAAACAAACTGATGTTATTTTCATTCAAATACAAGAATTTCGTGAAAGAAATTTTATTAACAACATGTAAACATAGATTATGATTTTTTTTTTATGAAAATTTATATTGGTATCTTTTTAACAACGAATATTTAAAATTTTAAAATAACAGAGGTTACATATTTGGATGAAAATGATATTTTTTTTCAAATTTTGGGGAGCCAAATGAAAAAAAAAACAAATTGTATGCAAATAACAAATATGACCAAAACACAAAGAGAAAAACGACGATTCATTCTTTAAATTTTTACTTTCACTAACATATAATAAAATTTTAATAAGATGAACTGAGAAAGTGGAATAATTTAAAGTTTGCACTTTTAATTAGTGTTATTATCTTTTACGACTGTTAGGTTATGTTTTTTTATACTATTTCGTGTTTTATAGATTTTGTAGTAAGAAAACATTAAAATTAATAGATTAAGTGTAAAAGACTTGCCTACAAATCTGAAATCTACAATGCTTAAGAAAACAAGGGATTGACCTGAAGTTGATTGTCACATATTATAGTCGGTTAATGTTTAAAACAACTTCCAATGAACAATATCTAAATTTCCCTATAGTTCAACTCACACCTTTTCGTAATCTTATTTTTAAATCTACGTCTATATTCACTATAAGACTAGGACTCTTAATTAGTTGGAAGGCAAGAGTCACAATTTCTACGCACATTACAGCTAAGCTACATACTCTTTGGTTACACTATTTTATTTAAGTGCAGGAATTGTTTCTAGCTGGAACGGAAACGACCGCGAACACAGTAGAGTGGGCAATGACAGAACTACTACTTAACCCAGATATATTCTCAAGAGTTCGCGATGAAGTCTCCACAATTGTCGGGGAAGATGGAAAGATTCACGAACCCAAAACCCTTGGCTTGCCATATCTACAAGCTGTCATGAAAGAAACGATGCGACTTCATTTAGCTGTGCCTTTATTAGTGCCTCATAAAACTGAAACTGAAGTTAAAATCGGTGAATATATTGTGCCAAAAAACACAAAAATTCTGGTGAACGCATGGGGCATGGCTCGGGACGCTCGGTATTGGGAAAACCCGACAATGTTTAAGCCAGAGAGGTTTATAGAAAACATGCTCGACTACAAGGGCCAACATTTTCAATTCATCCCTTTTGGTTCGGGTCGAAGGATGTGTCCTGGAATACTCTTGGCTCAAAGGGTTTCTAGTTTAATGATAGCATCGTTCGTGTATCATTATGATTGGAAGTTGCCTCATGCTAAAGAAGAAATGGATATGAACCAAAATTTTGGCCTTACATTGCTTAGAGCGACGCCTCTCATTGCAACACCTATCCCGGTCGTACGAAGTGCATAAGGAATACTATTTTACAGTTGTTACCGATAAGTGTTACTATTGCCATCGCTTTTTGTTTTCAAACGTACATAAACTTTATGTGTGCAATATCTGGTTTCTAATGCTAATCTTTTATATGTTACTAGGTTAGTATCCCGTGTATTACACGGATTGAATAAATAAAATAATTAGTAATAAAATTTTATGAATTATAAAATAATTTGAAGATGAAATATGATTATAATTGTATATGAATAGTTATTTCAAGTAAATAAACAATAGATAAGTTATACATATATAAATATATAGATATATAGATAAATAGATAGTCTAGAAACTTATTTATTAAACGGATTATAGTTAATAATAAACACGAAAAGTTACGGTACGATATTTTAATCTAAGATATGTATAAAATTATATATACGTACTTGTTCAATAGATAAAAACAATTATACTATTTTTAGTTCTCTTATATAAATAGATTCATTTTTAAATATTTGTTTTAAGTTTTTCTTATAAAAAATATTGTTTATAAAAAACTTGTTTACTAAAAACTCAAGTTTTAATTATTCTGGTTGTTTTAATAAAACTACTTTTAGAAAATTCCATGTTTTTTATAATTATTTTAAAAAATGATTGATTTGATATATTTTGTTTCAAAAGGTTCAATGTTTTAAAAAATATATAAATTTTAATTTTTTAATAAAATTTATTTTAAAAAACATAGTTTGATTTTTAAAAAATGTAGATAAGAGAGAAAAATGTATCAATTAACAAAAGTAATTTTTATGAAAAAAGAGAAATTATTTGATTGTTTAAATTACTTTAATACCCTTTTGAAGAGAAAATAAAATAAGTATGTTTAGGAAAATGACAAATATCAAAAAGATGGTTTAAAAAGATGAAAAGTGGCAAAAGAAAACTTCTTTTATTAATATATATATAGATTTTAAAATATCTCTCTTAAGTGTTTGTTTCTATATACAACTATACATTTTGAATTGATGTGAATAGTTTTAATTTGAGATTGGTTGGTTGGTTTTGTCATTGGACCAAATATTCTTTTCATTTATTACATAAATAAAAGATTAAAAATAAAGAGTGATGTATAACTCTGTTTCCAATTTCTAATACATGGTTTTCTTTATTTTATTGTATTATATTTATTTATAAAATAATTATTAAAAAAATTAATGGCAATGTGCGACACTGTTTCAGAGAATATGTGTTATCTTAATCGGGTTCACCTATTCGTTTCCTAGCTAGGCTCACACACTCAACTGATCAATCAGGAGGAAACTCATTATTAAGAAAACGCACTGGCCTGCTCAGCATTTTGCTCTGATTGAGTTTTGAACTCATGACGTCCCAATATTTACATATCATATGTATCTTATCTTAACTGGTTGAGTTAAGTATCATTAAAATTTTAAAAAAAAAATTAACAATTTATTTTCCTTTCGGATGAAATCTTTTAACCTACTTTTGTACGTAACCTTTGTTTCTATTTTTTTTAATTTCCTATTACTATTACTATACTATTTAAATCTCATGACCCTATGAGGTTGAATAGTAATTTTCTAAATCTTTGGAAGCATGAGATTATAAATAGTTTTTTTTTCATATGATAAGATGTTGTCCATGTGAACTAATTGAGAAAACCACTCATAGATACGAACCAATAGGATTTTTTCAGCATGGACTTAGGCTTGTGAATTAAATGATGATGTTATATACATTAATTAATTGAGAAAAACCAATCATAAATTACACCTGGTATTGTGAGTTGATGCTTATTGTTGTGGTAACGGAACCGACTATGAGAAAAAACATCATTATCAGTATTGATATTTTTCGAACCTGTTTTGCTATTGTCTTTTGTGGTTTTCGATGAACCGAAACAATAACCACCAAAGCCACGTCGTGTAGCACGTGGAAGAACGAGCAAAATCTCACTTAGTGCGGGGCAAAATCCTAGTTTTAAACATAGCAAGAGTTACAACCCTTCAAAGAAATATGATGAATAACGTTTAATCTTGACGGGCCACAAAATTGGAGCTTTGTATTCGGATGAACGAGTCAAATGGGTTGCAACAGAAAGTTTATTAATCATGTTTATCTTATGTTTTATTTGTGTCAAGTAGTGGGGTATATATTAGGAAGTTATTTGATTAAATAAAAAAATTAGTTAAATAATAAAAGAATATAAAGACGAAAAAAGTAACTAAAATGAAGAGATTATAATATATTTTAACGATAAGTTCCACTACAATCATATTCTATACAAAAAAATATTAACTCATCTAGTATGTAGTTAGTGGATTTATGTATTTTATACAAAAATATTTACGTTCGTTTCGTCTAAATTTTGTGAGTTATCGCGACGCAACATGCATGTGTGATTCAACGTTTATATATCTATTTTTCCCGTTTGATAGGTACGTCGCAACACGCGGGTCTTACATCGACTTAGTTATACTTTTATATGTTTTACGTTAGTTTAATTTCTTTGTATTAACACACCATAACTTCAATTGATGGTCGTTGGCAGTAGCGTAACATTGGTGATGTTTGGCATGGTTTTACGCCTCCGTCGCAATAGTGTTGATGTTTTGTTAGAAAAAAGAAATAAAAAATTGATTGTAGTTCATTCTAATCTAAATAATATCGGAAAAGCCTAAACTCGAAATAAACTGACGCCAAATGATACTTTCTGAGAAAAAAAGAAATAAAAAAATTGATTGTAAATGTTGAATATTACGTTAGAATATTGATGTTTTGTGTATAATATGTTTCCCAGACGTTTTGGCCCGTCAAATTTTACAATGAGGCCGGATATGAAGATTCTGGTATAAAAACGAATCATTATAATAATCACTTCGATGCAAATAAAATCCATAAAAATTATTAAAAAATCTAGCCGGCAGAGGTAGAGTGATCAAAACATAATTTAAAAAATTACCCTTAGGATATTTGTCCATGTGTAGGCTTGTGACCGAGTAGTTTTGTCCTTATGTGATTGAAGACGGTGTAGACCGTATAGTGGGGAAAACATATTTTCCCAAAATTAGTTTTAAAGTAATAAATTTATGTGAGATGGTTTATTTTAGATTTTTTGATTTTTGATTTGGTAGCATTTGGATATATTTTTGAATAGATTCGTACTTCTTAGAAGTAAATAATAGCAAAAAGATTTAAGTGGTTAAGTATGTAAAGAAAATCGTATGAAGTTTAGGGACTCGATTTCGAAACTCATGGTAAAAAGCAAATCGTAAGGGTTATACGAAAATCAAAAAAAAAATCATGGTTGTGAAAGTGAGTGTTAGAAAAAGCAAAAACAAATTAAAAGAATCATATAACCTAAAGTTTAAACATGTAAAACTTTAACCTACACAAATTTAACATTTATAATAATTATATTATTAAATTTAATAATTTAAAAATATTGATATTAATTAAAATATGGAGTTCAGTATTTGAAAATCATTTAGGTAAATAATGAAACAAAGTAATAGAAAAAACAGAATTGCTGAATATATAAGTGGTTTTATATATGTTAAGAGTCTTTATTAGTGGTTCTTCAGGTTTATAGGCCGAAATGCCGAATGATTTTATTCCTACTAAAATCAAAACAACACAAACATTTATTAGTGGTTCTTCATTACGATGAATTATTCGGTTTAACAAACTTTTGGTTATTCTTATAAAGCTTGACAAAACAATCAAATTGATTTTCTTTTTTACTAAATAAAGTAAAAATAAAAATATTAAAATTATTAAATTCGAATCTATATTAAATGCATCCGTCTTGTAAAGCTATATACATCTTGCATGTGTATATATTTTTTCTCTTTTTTATTTTCAGATTCTAATAATATTTTATGTCTCATAAATCTTATGTCCCCATTCAAATGTTGGTTCCTGTATAAATAGACTTAAAGACCATCACCTTTGTATATAGAACACATAAACACAAGAAAAAGAAAGAGGAGAATGGAGCTTCTATTTCTTGTTATTTCCTCCATCATTTTCTTCCTGCTCCTTCTCCATGTCGTAGGCCTCCGCCGGACCCGGAGGCTGCCGCCGGGACCTACCGGCCTCCCGATCATCGGAAACCTCCTTGACCTCGGGCCTAAGCCCCACGAGTCCCTAGCCAAACTGTCCAAAAAACACGGTCCACTTATGACCATCCGAATGGGAAGCATCACTAGCATAGTGGCGTCCACACCGGAGGCCGCTAGAGAAATCCTCCAGCGCAATGACGATAATAATGTGGCCTCGTTGCCCGATAATAATGTGGCATTGGCGTGGATTCCCACAAATGATGAGTGGCGAACCATCAGAAAAGCCCTCAGCACTCGAGACCTTCGTCAGAAGGTTGTCGAGGGGATGCTAGACTTCCTTCATGAGTCAGGGCGAAGGAAGGCCAATGTAGACATTGGAAAGCTCGCATTCGCTGTAGCGCTCAATATGATGTCTAACACTTGTTTGTCACAAGACGTGACCACCTACGACTCCGATGATATCGCGGGGTTTAAGACCGCCGTGAAGACGATAATGAAAGAGGACGGAAAGTTTAACATAGCGGACATATTTCCGGTGTTGAAGCCGTTGGACCCTCAGAACATACGACGACAAGCCAAAGTGTCTTATGAGTGGCTCGATAAGGTGACCGAAGGGTTCATAAACGACAGGTTGAAACTTCGACAGTCAAAACTTCCGAGGTTTGGTGATATGTTGGATTCACTGTTAGATTACAGTGAAGCACATGAAGATGACTTTACTCTCAAGCACATCAAGATTTTGCTTATGGTAATTACTCTCTCTTTTACTCTAATTTTTTACGATAAAACCTTACAGCGTGTTTATACTACGTAATATATAATGCATATTGCAAGAATAAGATGGTAATTTAATTTAAAGTGTTAGACACCTATATAACATTTTAAGCATAAATTACAAGTGTTATATGCAATATTTCTATTTTTACCCCCAAATAATTCTAATTATCGTATTATTAATAATGTGATATTTTTTAATTAACTACATTAAATTCACATTTAAATTTATATTACTAGTTATATTTTGATAATTAAATACTATTTAATTTAATTATTATTTATTTAAATATTTAAGTGTATAACTTATATATATCTTCGTATTTATAATAATTATAATACTAATATTTTTCTAAGGGCGTATTGTGAGTTTAAAATTTTAATATTTATCTATATCTTTTGTAATAAAAATGAAATGATGATAAAATATTGATTTTAAATATGGATTAAGACAACCATATGAAAAGACATGTTTAAATTTCTAAAAATTAACCATTTTATTTTATTTATACCCTTACAATAAAGTATAACATATTATACTCATAATACAAATGTTAAAGCATATACACATGACCAAACAAAACCGTCATTTACTTTCAGTGTCGTTCATTTATTGTGATTGGGCACTACTCATTTTTCTTCTTTTTCTTGCCTGTTGTTAACAACTCAATAACAATCAATATAATAATTTGTGATGACAATTTCTTCATTAACTCGAACATACATTCATAAAACGAAACCACCCCTAAAATCTAGGTAATAAGTGATTTTCAATCACAAATACCACTCACGTTTTCATTAATCTTGTTGTGATAATATAGTTGTCTTAAAAACTTATGTTATGTAATATACGTAATAGTTTTCTTTCATTCCACTTTTTTAATAATTATATTTTATAATTATATTTTGATTTTTTAATTTACGACATAATCCACCGAGCCAATACTGCTAAAATCAAATTCCCAAAAATTCATTCAATAGTCGTGTCGCCGCAACACCATCCAACATTTACATATAATGAAATCATGTGTTAACTCCCTAAGGTGTCAATCTGAACGATATTTCCGTCTAAAGAACGCATTTTAATTTCGTGAATTTAAAACTCGATGTTTATTTTATAGATGTAGACTTAGCTAATTATAAATTACCTCTCTAAATGTATCATCTCGGTCCATGAGCTCCCACTATCAAATTTTTAAAATTTATATTAAACTTGTTTACTCCAAGCGCTACATGGTGGGAGTTTCCTTGTTTTTCTTCGCACTACGTGACGTTAGTGTGTTCGTTATCGCCGCGTATTGTCGAAAATAATACAATCGAATACCAAAATCCTTAGATCGTGGTGGTTACGTTAAACCGTGGAGAAAAGTAACTAATTTTAATAATTTTAGAACTTATATTTTTTTAGTTCCTTAAACTTTTTGCCGTGGTTTAACAAAAAATAACAAAACGGCCCAAAAAAGCCATCCCATAAAAAACAAAACCGCCCAAACAACAAAAACCCCCTCAAAAAACAAAACCACCTTGAAAAATAATATGCAATGAAAATAGTACAACCCAAATATGCAAAAAAAATAGTAATTAATAATATTTAAATTAGTATATGCCTATATATATAATACATGGTTTAGTTAAATTGTATTACAAGTTAATAAGTATTTAATTTATTTGTTAGGTTAATGATTAACAAATTACGTCTCACAAATGATATCAATATATAGTTTATTGAAACATAAAATGTTAATTCAATAAAGAGTTAAACTATAAATTAATTGTAAAGATTTAAACTATACATTAATGTTTTGGAGATGTTATGAGCAACTTTTGATTAACAACATATTATTAATTTAATTGCAGGAATTGTTTCTAGCAGGAACCGAAACAAGTTCAAATACTACAGAATGGACAATGACAGAATTGTTACTTAATCCTAACATGTTTTTAAGAGTACGTGAAGAAGTATCTACGATTGTCGAAAAAAATGGAAAATTTCAAGAAGCCAAAATCCTTGAATTGCCTTATTTGCAAGCCGTCATTAAAGAAACAATGCGACTTCATTTAGCAGTGCCTTTGTTAGTACCTCATAAAACTGAAACCAAAGTTAAACTCGGTGAATATATTGTCCCAAAAGACACACAAATTTTGGTGAACGCATGGGCCATAGCTCGGGATCCTCGTTACTGGGAAAACCCGACTGTATTCAAGCCTGAGAGGTTTCTACAGAATGAGCTTGACTACAAAGGTCAACATTTTGAGTTCATACCTTTTGGGTCAGGTCGAAGGATGTGTCCAGGAATACCATTGGCTCAAAGGGTGATTAGCCTAATGGTGGCATCATTTGTGTATCATTTTGATTGGAAGTTGCCTCATGCTAGAGAAAAAATGAATATGAACGATGTTTTTGGTCTTACATTGCTTAGAGCGACACCACTTGTTGCTAATCCTATCTCGGTCACGCCAAGTGCATAAGGCACAAAGTTTACCCATTTGTTATTATATAAGTGCTACTATACCTTTATTGTTTATTTGTTTTTAAATATTGTAACTTATAAGATATGAGAACTACATAATAAAATGTTGTTGTTGTTATTCTTGTAGTATTTTAACCTTATAATAATAATAATAATAATACTAATAATAATAATAATAATAATAATAATAATAATTATTATTATTATTATTACAATAAAATTATATAGTTATAATGTACTTAAGTATTTAAATAAAAATAAAACTTAATTGTAATCGTATTTAATTATAAAAATATAAATTTAAATGTTAACTTAAAGTATTATAAATATAATATTTTATTATTATGACATCAATAATATCATATTGTTAAATAATATGTAATAATCTATATTAAATAATGTATTAACTAGAAAAAAAAATTTATTAGATGTGAGTAAAATAGAAAATATTATATGAAACATTTGTACCATATACTTACAAAATTATATTAGACGTCTTAAAGTTTGTCTTTTGTAATTCTTGTTCTTATTGTTATGCAATGCTTGTGTTTTCTTACACCTTGTTTCCTAACGTGCTACAAGCGTTGAATTTATACGTTCAATCTTGAACAAAACTAATGTATCAAAATATATTATTTAATCGAAAAAATATAAAATAATAATAATTAATAATTTAAACATCAAGATGAAAATAAATAATGAGATGTGAATCTTGGGTATCAAGTGGCATCAAAGTTCAAACAGTGCAATTAAATTTTGAATATTTTACAACAGCATATATATTTAATGGAAGGATTGTTCGAAATTTGTATTCCCGAGTTTATTTAATAAGAAAAAAGAAAAGAAATGAAAAGAAAATCAAGGCTATAATCAGTCCTTCCAAAATGAAAGGAAATGAAGAGAAAAGAAAAAAATAAAAAAAGAGAAGAGAAAGAAAGAATAATAAATAAAATATTTTTTTTCCTCTCGTTAAGTAAACTCGAGAACACAACGTAAGTTTGTATAAAATAGGTAATCTAACAAGTCGTGAGACGTGAGAGATGTATTATAAAGAAGAAGGAACACAAATTTGAGCACATAATTATAATTTAGTATTTTAATTGTGTAAAAGAGTTCGATTGTGTTCATACTATTCAAAGTTAAATAATAATAAAACAAACTATGATTTTATAAATTATATTAAGAGTATGATTGGGCTTTTTGGCCAGCCCAAGTTTATTAACTGCCTTACTTCATATAGGCCCGTATTATTCTATCCGTGAACGGATACTCCAAGTCTCCAAGCCCAATATATCTACTTAGACATTAGACTCGAGGAGGGTTTTTCCTGTATATACTTAAAAGCAAAGGTCGGTGGTCAATGACATTGGACCACCCGACTTCGCTTTTAAGATATATATAAATAAACTAAATTTTTATTTAGCTTAGTTGGTTAAAGTCATATGCTTTCAAATACGATGCTTGGTTCGAGTCCTAACATCCTTCTTTTTAATTCTTTCTTTTATTTTCTCCCCCCTAACTTTAAAAACAATTAATTAATTCTATCATTTCAACTCCCAAAAACATTTAATTAATAATTACAATATTTCTTATCTTAAAAAAAGTTTCAGCTTTCACTCTTTAACTTTTAAATTTCTATCTTTCTAACTATTCAAATTTTATGAGTTTATAAAATGTTACTTTGACGTTAAAAAGTCTCGGAACTACCTTTGGTACATTTTTACGTAGAAAAAAATCATCATGTTTTTATTTTTATGTACATGTAGGTATATTGTATACGTTTTTATGTAAAAAAGATTTTGGAAAACAAGTGAGACGAATATAAATTGTGAATTAGTTTACGTTTCGATATAAGTTTTGTTTGAAAACGAGTTAAGTCAAATATGATGAGTTATTTTTCAAACTAGTGTAGTTTTAAAACTTATTTACTAAAATGGTATACTTTGAAAAATATTTACCAAAATGGTGTAGTTTTAAATCTTTATTGTTTCTCACTCCTAATTTAGTTGGCTACTTAAAATTTTATTTTTTTATTGGCTACCTAATTATAATGTAAAGTTTTTTTTAATCTTTAAGGGATTATATCTTTAAACTTTTAGATATATATTTTAAATAGAACATTTTTAAAGTTTTTAAGATTTTTTTTTTAGTTTTCAAGAATTTTTTTTCTTTTACTTTATTTAAAAAATGTATTTTAAAAATGACTTTACAAAATGTTTAGTTATAATATATAGTCTAATAATAATAAGTTAGTTGCTACAATAACTATATACTTATAGCATAGAGTCATGTAAAACTTGATGTTACATTGTATTTTATTTATTTTTTGGTTTTATTTATTGTCGGTCTGGAATGGTTAAAGAAATATTTCGTTTGGTGTAGTGGTTATACGATTGTTTATGTGGGTGTGGACCCGTCTTTGACTCGTACGTCATGTTCTTTCTGGAATTTTTGTTATTTTGTTTTATAAAAGAACAATAATCTTTCTTAGTAGTTTAGCATTTTATTTTATTTTAGCTTAATGTCACACCTCGATCGACGGCGGAATCATCGGGGCGGACGAATGGGAGACGATTGCTCATAGCACATGGAACTAATTAAGTTGAAATAATATTAAATGTCATTATTCATTAAACATTACAAGACAAATAAGTAATTACAAAACAATCAAGATACAACCAATAACATAAGACTTT
>BJCM01062252.1:0-24926 GCA_018326385.1 Flaveria bidentis | reverse complement strand
TTTCATATTCCTCATCCTTGTTTTTCATTATCAAAGAAGTGTGTAATTGGAGACATTGCCCCTCTCGAATTTGGTTGTTTTATCTTAGTTCCAATAAAGTTTCGTGTTTGAATTTTATCTTTTATTAGAAACTCAAAGAAAACATTATTATCACAACCAAAACATTGGTCAAGATCAAACTTTTTTAGGTAGCAGCTTATTACAATTAATGCATTCATAATGTGTTATAATTTTGAATGTTATGTTTTGTTTAACTTATATTTACAGTGTGTTCGATGTTATGTTATGTTTCACATGCATGGCACATTTAGATGCATTAGTAAACATCTGTGAGGTTTATAATTCCAAGATAGTGGATGAAAGGGATAAGCTAGTAATTACACTATTAGAATTCATCAGTGAGTATCTTATGAGAAGGATTATGAATGTTCTAAAGGGTACTAGCAGGGTAGGCTTAATGTTTTATGGACCCTCATTCGAACTAAAAAAATGAAACCCTTAAAACACAATCTAAACAAAAGCAATCACAAATTTCTTTGGACAAAAGCAATAAATCAAAAAAAAAAATGGTATGTTAACCTTGAGTGCTTGATAGTTGATTTCTTTGAAAAAAGAAGAGACAAAAAAAAGTTAGTCGATCAGATCAATACAAGAGGAAGGAAATTCAGAAGGTTCTTTTGCTTTTTGAATTATGTGACACTATTTTTTTAATAAACTATCAAATCCTTCAATTTTTAATAGGATTTAACTATCAAGTGTTATTCTTTGTTCAAATTTCATTCACCCATATTATACCAAAATCTAGTATAATTCTTTTTTTTAATATGGATTCTTATTTTTGTGTGTGTGTGTTTGGGGGAGGGGGTCAATTCAAATGCGTCACAAATTACATTATATAGCTACTCCTGGGAATTGGATAAGTGTGATGGACTTCTAAGACCAATTGTTACAAAGTTGTTTGAAAGCACTAAGAAGAAAGCAACAAGGTGTATAGTTATTTGGAATGAGGAGCATTATCAGGCTAATAGCCTAGGTGCTGAGCAGTGTGTAGGGGACATGAGTAGGAGATTATGTGTGTGTAGGAGATGGGAGATAATAGGGTTGCCCCATGCTTGCTTGCAGTGCTGCAATTTGAAACAAGGTTGTGTATGGAGGACTGCTAGAGACATTTGTGGATCCAGTCTACACATTACAGTGGTGGAAAAAGGTGTACAAGTTCAAGATCTTCCCAACTAATGGTAGAGTACTATGACCAAGGTATAAAGTCCCAATCATTATTACACCACCAACACATCATAAGCCTATTGGTAGGCCCAAAAAAAGGAAAAAAAACACAACCTTTGAACCAGAAGAAGCAACAAAAGGTGGTAGATTCTCAAAAAAAGGGGACCACTAGGACTTGTTTGAACTTTGAAGTGTAAGAAGAGAGGACACAATAGGACTTGCAAGGGTCAAGGGGAAGAATGACTTGGTTAGTGTTGGAAGTTTGTGGTTAATTATTATTTTTTCTTGTTATGTTTAAACTTTATGTCAATTAGGTAGTATTTTAGTGTAAATTAGGTAGTATTTTAGTTTATTGGGTGGTAAGTATTGCCCGTCAAAAACTATGGTTGTCTAATTTGGTATGGTTAATGTTTTGTAAGATACTTTATGCATTAATGGTATTGGTACTGCTTTGTTGAATATTTTGTCAAGTTGTTTTGGAAGACATAAGCTTTGTCAATATATAAACACAACCATTGCAGTTCCAAAAAAATAATAAAAAACAAAAAAAACAAAAAAAACAAAAAAAAAACATGCAACTCAAAACGTGGTTACATTTGTTAAGAGGTTGATACATAACAAAAATTAGCATTTACATAATACGCTAAAAGTATTGTTACATTGTTGTGTTATTTAGTAACTTAAGCACATGACAAAAGCTACTACAATTCTAACAAAAAACATATAGCTTATAAACAATAGATTTTTTAATTTTCTTGATTTTGTTACTTTTATTTTCAGTTTTATTTCTAATTCATTTTACACTCTTAACAGATCAGGAATGAAGTTCATTGAACTTAAGCACATATCAGGAGCAAACCACCATTTAGAACCATGTTTCACCATTCATTTGGTTTAGATCAAACCACAACTGTAAAACCCACACCCTAGATCTTCATAAGTCATGAAGTTCGTATGATCACAGCTACTGCAAGAACAAAAAATGAAAATTTAATATTTGAAAGTGGGTTTAATCTGATCAATTTGGGTGCTAGGATTTTAATTAGGAATGAAGATTGTGAGTGATGATAACATATATTGGTGGTTAAGGAATAAAGAAGCATGCACACTTAAATTGACCAAAAAACCCCTCATGTGAGAGGCAAAAGATTATTTAACATCACAAGTGAATGGGAGGTGGTGCAAATGATGGTTAATGTGCAAAATTTTTACAATAAGAATATCCATTGTATTTATTATTTAATGAAGGGTAAGGACACAATGTGCAGGTTAGAATATTTGTAAAAGACAATTCGTGTCATTTACTCTTTTCTTCTCTTGAAGTATGTTAACGGATAATGATATAACATTACTATGTTTCTAATTATATATATAATAGTTAGCAAGTTTTTTATACATTGTAAGTTATATTTTATGCATCATGGGTTGTATCTAATTTGTTTTATTTTTTAATCTTTAATTTTTTTATTCTAACACAATACTTTTACATCTTTTACAATTTAACCTCAATAAAATTTTACTTTCAACTTTGGTCCTCGATTTCATATTTTAAAAGTTTTTTGTTTTACGTCTTACGAGTTAACACGCTGTAACGTGTGTGTGTGGTTTAACGTTTTTTCGTTTACTTTTCATTCGATTTATTTTTACATTTTTATGGTTTTCTTGGCATTAGTGGTTAATGACGGTGGTGTGTCATTAGTTTTATATATCAAATACATAATTCAATATATATTAAATTCTCAAAATCTACTTATAGGGAAAGAAGTTGGGCGTTTGTTCCAGAGGTCGGCCGACACTGGTTTCAAAGAGGCATCGACGACCATGCGCGTGTACAAACGTTATCTCTGCTTAAGAAAATAGACGGCGACTTTGAAGGACGCGTGTCTGCTTTTGAGTGGCCAGATACACAAATGCTTGCGCGTATCAGTGAAGACGACGACACGTTGTCCGGATAGAGATACTGAGAAAAGAAATTAGGAGCATTTTGGAGAAAAGTAAAAAGAAATAATCATTTTGATAAATTTTCCAATATAAAAACATCGTAAAAAGTACTTTACTGCATACGTGATAAATCGTTCATACACGACATACGAGACAAAGTGGGTGGAGGAGCATATGCCACACCAGCTGCGCATATCTTTCATCTAAAAACATGGGCCCATAAAAGTAAAACTTTCTACAACAAAAAGACACATACAACCAATGAAACTTATCCACGTGTCAAGCCCCTACAAAAGTCCCACAAACCCACCCGATCCCGACACGTCAGAGACTTACATGCCGCATGCTTCGCAGGTCCACCATAATAATCTGGGCCCTTTATTGCCACATTAATCAACGGCTTAAAATCCCACGTGGGCCCCATGGCGGCCCATGATCTACCAAAGTGGTCCTTCACCGGGCCCACTGATGCAGCATGAGTATGGGCCCACGGGCCCACCACATTTACCGAAAGCCTGCAGACCTTGTGGAGTAGACCCCACTGCACACATACGCCTCACGCACGTGATCACGTTGTTGACGATAATGGAAGAAAATTGAAACAAAAAGATTAGAAATTTAAGCAAATGGTGTTACTTGTTAGTTGTTAGTGATCGGAAGGTGTTCGACGATTTGCCTCAATGAAATGGAACTCCTTTCTCATCGGAAAAGTTGTGGTGGTTACGGCGGCGGTGGTGGTGGTGGGATTTGGTGGTTTTTGGTCTCCGGTGGCGGCGGAGATGTTGAGAAACGGAGGTGTGGGTGGCTGAAACGCCCAGAAGGCGGTGGTTCCGGCGATGGGTATTGCCCATATGGGGATGAAAGATTGAGGGTGTGTGGTGGTGGTGGTGGTGGTGGTGGTAAGAGGAGCAAATACGGTGGTGGTGGTGGTGGTTGGGTGGTTGTCGTTTCGGTTAATGTCGAAATCCGGTGGGAGTTTTCTTTTATGATCGATTGTGGTGGTGGTGGTGGGGATTTTGAGGGTGCCGTTGACGGTGGTGGCGATGGCGGGGATGGTGCCGGTGCCGGTGGCGGCGATGATGGAGGGTTCAGCGTGTTGAAGGAGCCACTGGATGGTTTCACCGTCGGACTTGTGGCCGAGCTCTCGGGTCAGCTGGAAGATCCGGGCGGCGCAGGTTGCGGGCATTCGGATCCTTCTGCCCCGACCCTCCACCTTCGTGTGCCGGTCCTTGGTGGACGACCGCCTTGACGACGGTGGCAGCGGCGGCGGCGGCGGTGGTGGTGGTGGTAGACTATGAGTTTGATGTTGTTGTTGTTGTTGTTCGTCCTCTTGCAGTAAAGGTTCTTTCTTTAGTTGAATTGAGTGAACCCCTTGTGGTGGTGGTGGTGGTGGTGGTGGTGATGGTGGGTGGTTCATGGTGGCTGAGAGAATGTGAATATGAATATTATGAATGTTGAGTATGAAGATGAATATGAATAAGAAATGAAGAGTGAAAAGGTTGATGTATGAATATATGAATATGAGAAGGGGGTGGGTAAGTCATGGTGAATGTAGGGTCCCAAGATTTGCACGACCATTGTTTAGTTTTGTGGGGACAAATGGTAAGAAAGGTGTTTTATCAAATGCAAAACTAACAGGAGTTCAAATAGTAGGTGAGAGACTTTAAGGTTAAGGTTAAAGTTTTATGAATTATTACTAATTATGTGTTACTAATTTTTAATAACTATTAAAAAATCAAATGCAAAACTCAATTTTTACATTCATAAACAGTTAGACAGAATGAGTTGTCCTATTGTAATTATTTATTTATTTATTTATGTCGATATCTGATTTATTTTTATTAAAATTGTATGTTAAAGCAGTTACACGTAGGCAAGATATTTTACCATTTTAACTATATGTTTTTATGGTATTGTAAGTTATTATTCTTAGTTAAGGAGAGTTCATCTATTTTTAAAAAGTTTGTGAATTAAGTAACTAGTTTAATGAAGTATACATATAACTTTTTGTTTGATTAATGAAAAGTAGAGATTGAAACAAAAAACTATAATTTGTATTTTGAGTCATTATCGGTGTTGCTTATAGAATCTTGGTTTATCTTGGGCACAATGAACTTTTTAATGGTTTGTGTGGACTCAAATAAAAATAATAGAATATTAGATGGGGTCAAGATGGAATAGCTATATGATTAATAGCATTTGAAAATTATATTCAGAACCATCTTTGACAAACGAAAACAGTCTGCCAACAAACTCAATTTCAACTGGTATTCAGAAATCTTAATTTTACCTTTTTATTAAACTCAAATCAAACACATTTACACCTTAGAATCAATCAAACTGGATTACCACCATAAACAAACTATAATACGATCGATAAAACCAGAACTAAACTTGGGTCGTTAAATGGGAATGACCTTATACAAAGACAATCTAAAAGATAGTTTCATTAAGATGAACAAAAATAGAAAAAAAATGCAGGTGTATGAAGAGGGGCAGTCATGTTAAACCCAATTGCATTAATTAGCCCAATCTATCTTAAGCCCAAACTATATCAGTTGCATTAGCCCAGCAAAAAACTCATCTGATACATCATACAAGTCCAGCAACACCCCCAAAGAAGCCCACGTTAAATATGTGCAATCCGATATATAAAAAAAACAAAAAAAAAACATAATGCAATCCAAAAAACATGTTTATGTGCAATCCAAAAAACATAATGCAGCCAATTAAAACATGTTTATCTAGATGTCCAATTTATGCAAACACTATAAACATGTTTAACCGCATTTAATCCACAACTCGGTCCTCATAACCTGAATAATACCATTTTTTCATTCATATTTTGAAAAAATAACTCCATTTTTATAAAACACATTAGATGTCATATTTAGATAAATTAGAGTTAATTTCAATTTGCTCAATAAGGGTTTGACTAAAATAATCATTTTTTTTAATATTAAAAACATCAATTGTTTTATTTGTTGTTTCAATTTCACTCTAAAAGTATGTTACTAATATCAAATATGTTGATGATGATGTAAAATCATTGTCTATCACAATTAACTAAGTTAATAAATATAGATGAAGCTTGTAACCTTTTAAAAAGTTAGAGACCTAAAAAAGAAGAAAAAAACTTTTTTGGTTGGAAACAGAAAAACAACCTAAAAATCAAATACAAAAATAACAATTAACCCTTAATGTGATCATATAATTAAGACAAATTGGATTTTATTAATCCAAACTATTACCTATTCTCCGATAATAATCCATACTATCAATTTGACCGGTAACACTCTTAATTTTTCCTTTTATTACTGACAACAGTACAAGTGACATAATTTTCAATTTTTACGTTTGATTTGCACTCAATTCGGTTTGAAACAATAATTATGGACGAAATTAATAAATACAAACTAAACTGAGACTAAATAGATACAAATCGAGCGCAAAAATCTAAAATTATGTCACTGGGACTATTGTTGGTTATAAAAAAATTTGAAGTGTTACCCGCCAAAATAATAGTATTAATTATTATCGATCAATAGATAATAATTTGAAGTATTAAAATTCAACTTGTCTAAAAAAGCTTATATATGATTTTATGAATACTTTTAGTGGTCTGACACTCTAACCCAATGCGATCCTATCAGCCCATAAAATGTACACGTTTAACAAAAAAGGAGTTAAGAAGCCCAAACCCATATAAATAACCCAAATGCATTATAAGCCCATTAGTGAACTTTCAACTTTCAAGATTCTCAAAGCCCACAAAGTCCCCAACGTTTCCCCTTTCTTCTTCGCTTGCCGCTGCAAACCCTTTGCAGACAATTCCTCCAAAAAATGCATCGATAACTCTTTAACTCCATCATTACATGGATGATGTTACGATCAACATTCATCCTCAAACAACAATCCCCACATCATCTCATCATCAAATTCAAATCTTTATCATCACTTCTCCTTCATTCCGCTGTTTCCCCTTCACCATCTTCATCGCCCATTGAAGAAGAAGCAGAAGATTTTCCATCTCATTTACTCACCCTTCTCTCTTCACCCAACTGGCAGAAAAACCCACGTCTCAAATCGTTGATCCCGTCGATTACCCCATCACATATAGCTTCGATTTTCAACAATAACCCTAATTTGAATCCCCAAAAAGCTCTTTCTTTTTTCAATCTTGTATCACAGAGATCGAGTTTTAAACCCAGTGTTGAATCTTTCGCATCGTTGTTGAGGATATTGATTAAGAATAAGTTTTTTAGTGTAGCTGAAAAGATCCGGATTTCGATGGTGAAAGCTTGCGTAACGGAAGATGATGCGAGGTTTGTTTTGGGGTTTTTGAGACAAATGAATGATGATGATGTTTGTGAAGAGTTTAGATTTAAGCTCACTGTTAGATGTTATAATACGCTGTTAATGTGTATATCAAGGTTTTTGATGATTGATGATATGAAATTTGTGTTTTTAGAGATGTTGGATGATGAAATTATGCCGAATATATACACTTATAATTCGATGGTGAATGGGTATTGTAAATTGGGGAAAGTTGATGTAGCTTGCTTGTATGTGAGTAAGATTGTTCAAGCTGGACTTAGTCCCGATACTCATACGTATACGTCTTTGATTCTAGGGCATTGTAGGAATAAAGATGTTGATAGTGCGTGTATGGTGTTTGATGTAATGCCTAAGAAAGGGTGTCAAAGAAACGAGGTTTCTTATACGAATCTAATACATGGGTTTTGTGAAGAATCACGAATTGATGAAGCGCTACAGTTGTTTCATCAAATGGGTGATGATAATTGCGTCCCTACGGTTCGTACGTTTACTGTTTTAATATCTGCATTAAGTAGATTAGGAAGAACAGCAGAAGCATGGGCACTGTTTAACGAGATGAAAGAAAGAGGTTGTGAGCCGAATGCTCACACGTACACTGTTCTTATTGATGGATTGTGTAAAGAAAGAAAGGTAGATGAAGCAAGAAAGTTATTAGACGTGATGGAAGAGAAACGAGTGGCTGGGACCGTGGTGACATACAATGCTTTAATTGATGGATATTGTAGGGAAGGAAAAATTGAGGATGCGATTAAGATGTTTGAAATTATGGAAAAGAAAGAAATGAAACCAAATGTTCGTACTTACAATGAGTTGATTGGTGGATATTGTAAAGTCAATAACATTCACAAGGCTATGGCTTTACTTGATAAGATGATTAAATTGAAACTATCGCCTACTGTTGTGACTTACAATTTGCTAATTAATGGATATTGTATGCACAATGATGTGGATAATGCTTATAGGTTGATTGGTTTAATGAAAGAGAATGGTGTTGTTCTTGATGAGTGGACCTACAGTGCCCTTGTACAGGCTTTATGTAGTCGAGGGAGTGTAGAAGAAGCTCATGAATTGGTAAATTCTCTTAGAGTAAAGGGATTTAATATAAATGAAGTTATCTACACGACTCTTATAGATGGATATTTCCAGATTGGGAAAACTGAAAGTGGGTTGACTTTATTCAGTGACATGCTTATTAGCGAATTCTCACCAAATTCTTGGACTTACAATGTGCTGATTCATGGCTTGTGTAAAGAAGATAAGATTCAAGAAGCTTCAGTTTTTATAGGAAAGATGATAAAAATAGGTTTTAAGCTGGAAACTACTACATTCACAATTTTGATTGAAGGATTATTAAAAAGATACGATTTTGTCGATGCCCGTAAGCTTTTCGTTGAAATAGTTTCTTCTGGACTGAAACCTGATGTTTGTACATACACTTCATTTATTCTTGCATATTGCAGTCAAGGGATGGTCAAAGAAGCAGAAGATATGATGAATGACATGATGGTGAAAGGTGTAGAACCAGATACGGCAACATATACGGTTTTCATCGATTCATATTTCCGTGCAGGAAAGATAGATTCTGCTTTTGGTGTTTTAAAACGTATGATGGATGCTAAATGTGAACCATCTCACCATACATATGCTATAATACTGAAGCATCTTTTAGTCTTACAACAAAGGGAAAACGTAAAGTTTCAAAATTTTGATCTCAATATTGGTAATGTGTGGAAGTTAATGGATTTAGAGACTGCTATGGAGTTGTTTTCAGAGATGGTTAAAAGGGGTTGTGAACCAAATGTCAAAACTTTTGAGGCATTAACCTTTGGGCTATGTAGAGAAAATCGACTTGAAGAAGCTTGTAGATTGGTTAGTCATATGTTAACAATTGGGCTAGTTCCAAATGAACACATATACACCTCTTTAGTACATTGTTCGTGTTCCTTGCGAATGTTTGACCAAGCATTGACCTTACTAAATAGTATGGTTGAAAATAGGATTTTACCGCATTTAGAGTCGTATAAGTTGCTGATTTGTGGATTATATGATGAAGGAAAGCATAAAAAAGGAAAAGAAGTTTTTGGTAATTTGCTTGATGGGTACACATACAATGCAGATGAAGTTGCTTGGAAGATTTTTCTTGATGGGTTATTAAAACAAGGGTTGGTTAATGAATGCTCTGAGCTTGCTGGTGTCATGGAGGAGAAGGGTTACCAATTTAATCCACATACATCTTTAATGTTAGTTGAAAACATGGGTGTTTGAATGCATTTTGATACAGAAAATCCTGAATTTTGATGTATGCACTTCCAATAAGATCGCTTGGCGATATTTGCGCAAGAGGTGTGGATTGATGAGAAATGAAGATGTGACTGTGGGTCTCAGTTGATGAGGAGAATTACGGGACCTGGGGTCAATTGAATTATTCAACCATAGGTTGCTGAAAGCATTAAAGCACGTAATGTACCCTGGAGGCTGGAGCACATAATGTATCAGGTAACAATTTGTTTATTTTATATTGTGTATACATTTCTAGAAATAGGATGCTATTAACTCTTGAATTTGCTTCTAAATCTGGTTGTGTGTGAATGGGTTGAACGAGTATATAGTCACCCTTAAGTGAACTTTTAGTGTATAAAACCTCTGCAACCCATTTATTCAGAAATTATGTTATTATTGAAGCAATAATATATCTGTTAATCATATGTGATTACCTTATAGATTAGAATAATTTGAAGTTATGGACAAAAGTTGTTTGAGATCAACCCGGTCCACTTTGACTCATACAAAAAAACTGGCTGTTGAAGTTATGGACAAAAGTTGTTTGAGATCAACCCGGTCCACTTTGACTCATACAAAAAAACTGGCTGTTCTGACCTGTATTGGTCCCTTTGGTTTGGTACCTTTTTTTTCTGTTGCGTGTCCCATCTTTATTTATCCTTGCATGCCTGTTGTATCTATATTTATATTTGCATCATACAACTACGACCCACAGACATGGTTTAAATGAACAACTGATTAGACTCGACTTGCACGTTTATTAAAAATGCTTGGAGTTTGTTAAATTATTATGATATTGTGTAACTGACTTGTTAATTCCATTGCAGATGCTTGATGATGGTAAAATTCGTCATGGCATTTGGCTGATTAGAATTCTTGGCGACTTGGGAGACATGGTTCTTTTCTTCCAATCTTGAAAAAAAAATTTGAGGTTAGAGTTTGTGAGACGCATCTGTACATATTCTTACTTATATCATTCTTATGAATTGAAATGAGAATCATTAATACAATTCATTTGTCAATTTGGTTCTCTGTTTTCAAACACTAATGTATAAGAATAAGCTCAAAATATAAGCTTATAGTGATGTTGAACCATAATTTACATGTATTAATCACAATAACATTGTCATGAAGCCAATTTGAGTATCGGGCCTCTCAAAAACTGACAAGCTCACACTTGTAGTTGTAGCCTTGTAGGTTTGGTTGGTTCATGTACAAATGGTGGTAATTGTTTAACTGCACTTGTTCGGATAACATGCCGTTGCCAACTTTAATCCTTCAATTCCAAAATTAAGATATTATTATACAACTTGAAAATATACATTATTTATCTATATATATAACTTAAGATAAGATGCTCTATGTACTTAAAATATATGAGGAACACTAAACATTATAAAGTTATCATAATATATAAAAAAGAAACGAAAGAGAATGTAATTTGTGTCAAGGGAAACTAACAAGGCTTTGAGATTGAGTTATTATAACCTTCTCGAGATTCATTGGTTTCAACCTTATTGTTATCATCAAAACAAATTTCTTGTCAAGTGAGTAGTAAATGTAACATATTAGCCTTTTTCACAAGTTACTAGAGGTGTCAATGACACCATAGTAACCGCCATTATGGTTTTTGTTGATGTTTAACTACCTAAGATTGCAACGTCTGTCTTTAGAGGTAATGTTTAATTTTATCGGTGAGACCCTCAAAACACAACATAAGCATCATGATCATGACCATGAGGAGGAGGCCGATTTATTCATCTGTCATCACAACATAATGGAAGCATAACTCACAATCAAGATATATCCATTGAGAGAAGTAATATTATGTCTAAAAGAATAAGCGTTGTATGAAATCCTCTTCTATTATGATGTGAATCTAAATTTGACAAGGTTAAATCTTAGAGAATTGAAATTGAGACAACATATTTAAAATTAAACATTTAAGTGAACACACAAACTAATAAAATTCATGATTCACAATGTTTATAATATTCAAATCTGTTTTCACATGAATGAATTTGGACTTGTGAGTCGTACAACACACCTAGAAGTTTTCATTCGTATTTATTTAATACCATTTATACTTATAAAATGTATGTAATACCGTTTTCGTGTATTTATTTTAACCATGACTATGGTTGCATTTTGCAAGAACCTCCTCATATGATCACATCTACATTTTGGTTTCCCATATAAGATTGCATAATATAAACTTAATCTAACATGATATAGACACTTTGTCATTCCTTATACTTAGTGAAGTCAATTATTCGCAACAACAAAGAATCTATAAACTAATATTGGTTCTTTAACATCATAAACCCTTGATGACAACTGAATTTCAAGAACCCTGATCTTTACAAACATCAAAAAACCAATTTTTATCAAATAGTCAAATTTTCTTGAATTCCAAGAAACGACCCGATGATTTGACCTCCTACATCCAGGAAGCTTTCGAATCCAGGAAGAGATCTTACCTTACCACTTCTAACAACTTCAACAGGATATTTCATCAAATGACCCGTCATTTCGGTTATTTCATCGGATGCAAATTGGTTCCAATTGGCTTCACCCATGGATCTAACCTGCCTCACGCATTCTATTGATTCGGGCTTCAAAAAGCATTCGTGAACAGTGCCAAGATGCTCGGCCCAAAGAGACATTCTATATCCATGAATCTTGGAAAACCATCGAACCAATAACATTTTTTGTTAGTACACATGTGCACATAAAATCTTTTATAACAACAAAGATGATTAGTTACCTGCCCTTGTGGATCGGAGAGATTTTTGGCCCAAGTATGACGAGGTTGGTAGGCGCCCATTGCAATTTCTGTGTCTCGAGTTCCCTCCATAGACCGCTGATTTATGTTTGCAGAGCCAATAAGTACATACTCGTCATCCACTATCATACCTTTTGAATGAACATAGATCATGAATCGCCTGTTCTTACGTGCAAGTCCCTAAACATAATCAAAAGCAACAATTTGTTCACAATGTTAAATGCAATTTAACATATTTTTAAATAGATGTTGTAGAAAGTGATTAATTAGAGGTGTCAATTTTGACCCGTTTACTTATTAGTGGATTGATTTGGTTGTTTTTTTTCCAGAGTGGTCTGAATTAGCTAAAAGGGGAATGGGTCATGTGGGCACAATGTTTGTTTCTGATGTATAATTGCATACAATCTCCTAAATTGTTTTATTCAAAGATTTAGTTAATACTATAGTCAGATTGTTTTAGTAATCACAGCTAACACCTTAAATATTTATAAAAAGCAGAGAATTAGGTGTTTGCCAGTCAACTCATTCTTACTGGAAAGCGTTTTGACCCATTACCCAACCTGCCCATCTTGTCACTCTAGTCGTTAATGATATGATATCCATAGATAATTTCGAAGAAAATATAGTAAATATGATGCGAGAGAAATCATGTTATTTAGGGTTTTAAGAAGTGTATGAAACTATAGCCACAGCACTCAGAAGGCTAACCTGAGGAGTACCATCAGGACTATGGCTAGGTGAAGTACCATTCAGGTCGATGGCCTCTCGATTCCCCAAACAAAAGAAATTTAAATAATCTTGTGGTGAAAATGCTTCCTCAAGACCAACTTCCACCAAAGCGTTGTAGATAGTTTGATACATCATTTGCATTGTTTTGTTCTGCAATATAGAAAATTTGACCACTTATCATCAATTAGTACTTGATCTGGACTTTCCAAATTAGAATTCAAAGAAATGTAAGAATATACCTGCCAAAATAAAATCCTTTGAGTAGCAGAACCTGTGGGGACACCCTCTGGCCACATAGGTATGACAATATATACAGCAAACCTTTCATGGGCCCTAATTTTACTAGCAACCTTAAGAGCAATCTCCATTGGAATCAAATTGTTGGCACCTAATGAGAGAATCAAACATTAAAATATGATATGCATTGTCATTGAAGGAAAATATGTGTTTAACTCTATGCTCCTGAGTTAATTTACATAATAATTGAACAATAACATTATATTAAAAGAAATGTCGCTTACCTAAATCTTTGTAAGATTTCCAATTGTAAGACGACCCGATAAAGTATTGATTTTCTATATATATAAAATGTTGTGCAGAACGGATAGCTTTTACATATGCAGAATGTATGCTCATATCAATTAGCACGTTCTTCCCGCAAACCAAATTCTGTTTCAAACAAGTTCATTAATCACATATTCACACAAATCTTTAGCTTTATTTTTCAGAAATGATTAATTCAGATCTTGCATTAAACAGTATTATTGGGTTAAAAAATGTGTTTTAAAACAAGTCAACAACACATTGGATGTTTATTCTAGCAAATAATATTTAGAGACCGCTTAAGTTCTTTTTTCTTTTTTGTAAAAGAAAATGATTCATCTCATCACCTTGGCTGTAGCTTCATGAGGGTCCTTCGGAAATCCTTTTACAGAGTTCGAATCAATTGAACGAAATATCTGCATCACACAAAACAGTGCTCTATCACATAAAGTCTTGAAAAACAGTTGACTTTTTGAACCATCATAATTGGCTTTTTATTGCAAATAGCAATCCTTCTTGTGAAAGTGTCATATTATATGTCATATTATATATTTTGTTATAGCTAGTAAATTTTTGGACAAATTGTGGAAACGCTTCAGTTTTTTAGTAATGAAAACCATTCCTTCATTAGCTATAAAGATAAAACACAGCCCAAATAAACCCATTCACAAGTAAACAGGTCAAAATTGCCACCTCTAACTTTGATTATCTTATTAACCTGTACATGCCACTCCTCAGGGTCATCATCACTAACACTAGGTTCATCATTTTGCCCCAAAAGCTCTGGAAACATATCTAATTTTAGCAAAGCATCATTTGAAGTTTTCAGCTTTTTAATGCCCTGAGGCTTTGAAGCCTTCAGCCACCGTTCCTCAAAGTTTTTCATAATATCATAAGCTGCAGGCCCATCAATTTTGCTATGCAAATCATGCCATGGCTCTCTTGGACACCCAGAAACACTCCCCTGTTACAAAAAAAGGGTACCAAAATGTGAATAACTTTCAAATTTGTTAAAGTAAATTGTGAATATTTAATCTGGAGTTCTTTCACTTTTTAACTTTCAATTACCGTGAAGGTCGGATTATGATAATCCTGTGCATGTAGGGTATCTAAAGTCCTAAATATTGGATGTTGTGGACTATCATATCGCCCGTTGCAAAGGTCAAGTCCGCCTATAAAAGATATAATTTTTCTTCTACCATTTCCAGCATCAGCATCTACAATCACAGTTTTCTGGTGGTGAGTATAGATCGTTCCAACTTCCTACAAAACAAAAGATATATAAAAAGTTATAGAAGTGAAAAAATAATACTAATTAACTTAAAGTTCTTCTGTTGATTGATTTTTAAGGTACCTTTTTCTTGACCCAACTATGTTTTTTTCCAGCCATACGAGGGCAAAGCAGTACATGCACAGAAGAGTGCTTAAAGAAACGCCGAGTTTCTTCATCATGGGTCGCCATTAGTCCGTCCTGAAGATTTGCACTCATTTATACCAACTAACTATATTATGTGTTTTGTAAAGCCCATCTCTATTTCTCCAATGGGATCCATAATCACATACTCAATTCGTTTATACCATATAAATAGGATTCACAAAATGAAAATGTTAAATGTCCAAAACCAATAGCATTAACAAGTAGTGCCAGTAAAAGTTTCAGTACAAAAAGTAGGTAATTTTAAACTAAAATTTGTTAAAGAAGAAAAAGATGTGTGTCCAATTTATGAGTAAGTCACCAATGTATATATTCTACATTTCATGTGCAAACATGCAATGTTTGGTCAAGGTTCAAACAAGAAACATAAACCTTTCCAAATTTTCTATAATATATGTGCTTACCAGACGTGACAATTTCAACCCATTTACTTACGAATTATTTGATCCTGGTTATGTTATATCTAAGGGACAAAAATAGTTAAAACAAAAAGTCACGGTGTTCTTTTAATGCATAAAACATCCAAACCCCTTTGACTTGTAATCTAATCCACCCGACCCATCCATTTTGCCACGTCTAGTATACCTCATCAAGCCTAAAATGGCATCAATTGGTTATTAACAGTTTCAAGAAACAAAAAAACTTACTGTTTTGTACCCCATTATGTTTCTTGAAGTAGGGTCATCCCAAACAAGAAGCAAAACCCTAACACCTTCTTGTGCTTTGCTTTTTAAAAGATCTCCTAACGAACCTATTGGTGAATCTGGCTGGTCACGAACCAATCTTACTTTATGCCACACAGACCATCCCGTGACATAAATTAGACGTTTTGCATCAGTAATTGCATTAAATATATCAATCCAACAAGTCCCATTAACATAATGCATGTCTTCACTTAGCTTAAAATCCGGGAGGCTTTCATGAGGCACGTGTGCATCTTGATATAAAGTAACTCTTCCGCCTTTTCTTAACGGAAAGTAAGTTCCAGGAACACCAACATATTGTGGGCCCGCACCAACTCCATGCTTATATAAACTCAATCTTGCCATTGGTATATATTGCATTGTGAGTGCTAAACTGGCTCCATTTTTACATGGCCTTCCGTTTGCATTTATTAAAGGAAAAAGACCTTCAATTTTGGATCCTGTGTATATATGTTCAACTGGGATTGCAACAGCTCCTATTAGTTGTGATCCCACAACATCACTATCTTTTACAAGAAAATGAACTTCAGCTGTATGATGGGCAACTGGTAGATTAAAATGCTGATTCCAAATAGGATTTTCACTGTTGGTAAGCACATAAGTTCTTCCAATCACTGCACTCGTTATAGCAATTGAAACATACGGATCACTCGTTTGTTTTCCAGAAAACTTGTTCAAAACATCCCCCATTGTTTTATGGAAAACATCCATGTTTGGAAGGTTCTTCGCCTCATGAACCCAAATATCAAGATTCCCATGTAACAGAAGAACTTTCAACGCCTTTTTAGGCGCCCCAAAGGGCACAATTTGGTAATTCTGATGATTCGCCAAATCTAGAGAAGCGTGATGTTGAATAGCAAGAAGTTGAGTCGAATCAAGTGAGCCCATATGAGAAGGGAGTCCTGTGAAAGCACTTGGATAAGAAGCACTATGATGATGCCCCAATAAAGGGTTGTGAGACAGTTTTTGATTTACAGAGTTACACGACCTATCATCATCTTCACAACGGTGGTTAGTGGCGTCACAATGGTGGTGATCAGTGGCTGTAGTGGTCACACTACCAACACTTTCATTGCTGCCATGATGAGCATTTGGTTGAGAAGAAAAAGGGCATATGTACCCAGGATACTGATATTGAAAGGGTTGAGGAGGATATGGCGGTGGCCCGCCAACGAGAGGTGGTTGTGATTGATACGGATATGGATATGGATATGGGTACGCATATGGTGGATATGGAGCTGAATTCTGAGGTGGGTACGGTGGAGGATTCGCAGTGGCCTCAAAAGGGACCGAATTAGGGTTATATGAAGATGACTGATTGTTATTATTAGCCATTCACACACACACACACATACACATTCAATTCAATTAGGGTTCTCTCAATCATGTACAATTGCAATCATAACAGATCAGAATAACGACACGCATGCCCAATTGAAGGTTCATTTGGATCTGTAGCTATGTTCATTCTTCAAAAGTAGTAAAAAATTGAAGAAAAACATAGGGTTTCCAAATTGGGAATTCTACATTTGATACAATAAAACCTAACCTAAATAATGCGATAGAGTGTTTAATCTAAGAAGCTGAAGAGACAAATAGAAGAAAGAACAAAGGTACCTTTGATTTCGAAGATGTCGAAGGGGATGATTACAGATTGGAAGAACATGGGTCAACGAAAATGGAGGAAAAAGAGAAGGACCCAGGTAAAAGTAGTTGCGATTATAGCGCAAAATCTTCACCATTTTTGTTAAAAATTCGATTTTTTTATGGGTATTAACATGTAATCAATCAATCTTTAAAAATCGGGTGGGTTTCACGCAAATGCTTTGAGAGTTTTGAATTTTTGAGGGAAAATCTCCCGGGACTCGACCCCCAACGGTATATATTAAGTAAAAACCACTTTTATTTGCGGGTAGTGTTTTTCCCGCGCGTTGCGGCGGCTCGAATATAATTTATATTGAAACGTATGTGGAAATAAATAAATTTTAACGGTGTATTCGAAAAATAAAAAACAACTATGATGCATTAAAAAGAGTTGAAAATACATTATACTTGTACATAAATTTTCACTATGCGTTGTGGGACTTTATTTCAAATAGAATTTATATTAAAGCGTACGCAAAAACAATCGCGTTGTAATAGTACATAAGTATATTTGCTATTTCTAGAAAAAAATTATTGCTTCATTATATTTAAAATTTTAAAACAATATTATTACTTTTAAGTTATAAAAAAGCAAAATACAATACACTTTAGTTATAATAATAAAATATAACTTTAACTTTGACTTTTAAAACCAAAAAAAACTAAAGTTAAGTAATTGTCATTACTATGAATTTGAATTTGTACCATATGCATTAAAAGTGTGCTATATGGTTTTTAAAGTATATAAAATTTATATTTTAAATAATAAGATGACTATGCACACACCAGATAGCTACTAACCGCACACAACTAACATATTATATAGGTTGTATTGGTGTTGTATAAGATGTTATAATGTTATACTGGTTGTTTGAGTGTATATATTTATTAATCATACGGGTCATGGATCTGATTGACTAAAACATATATGTTTTTTGTGAAATTCTTATTATAAAGTTCACGACTTATTTATATTTCTAATCATACGTTAGTAGTGAATTTGTTAGAATTTTGTATAAATTACTTGCATTTTGTTTCACTTGATGTGTCAAATATCAGGATTATATCAATTTTAAGATTGAAACGATCTCGTCTTTTCGTTTTCTATAAGACATAATCCTTAACTCATGAATATCAAATTGAAATTAGTAGAAAGAAAAACGATATAAAAATGTATTAACTTTATGTTATTTTTCTATTTGTAGTTTTTTTTCGTCAGTTAAACTTATTAAATCCTTTTTTTTCATATGAATTAGTGGGTTGTCACATCGCAAATGTTAAGTCAACAAAAATTAAACAAGTCGCGCGTCATGTACGGCCACGAAGACAACCATGGTGACATTTGCCACATACACACAAAATTATATATATTTTGGTGACATGACATGCCACATAGACAGTTTGCTATCATGACATGTCATATGTATAACTAGTTAGTAGTCTAAGTTACCTTCAAAACCTCAAATGAAATATGCCAAAAAGTTTACTACCTTTTATGTTTTTGCGCTTAATAAAATCACAGTTACAGATGAACAATTTTTTATAGATCTTTTGTTTTATAACATAATCGTACCATTTAATGCACTCATATATGCATGTGTATGTATATTTGTCAATATATATGGCACTGTAAGACAAAACCTGACATTTGTTTCTTAACGCTTGAAGTCAAAGCATGATAAATAACAAAAAGCATATGGAGAATTGTTATAAATTACTATTGCTTCTTTTCTGGTCATAGATGTTTATAAGTTGTCTTCTTTATGCCAGATTTTTGGGTTTATTGGTGTCCTCAACTACAAGAATGGAATTATAGCCTTCAATGAGGTAGCTATGGGTGTGCTTATATAAATGCTTTTAATTATTCTTCAATTTGTGGGTCTCATTTCTATTTTGTTATTAATTAAAAAACCAAGATCCATTGAATGAAATAATCTCAAAGAGTCATAGTTATGGGTCCCATTTGGTTTTATGTTTGAGTGGCTTACACGTTCGTCCTGTGGTTTCCAAAAATCACTTGTATGACCATTTAATTGATGTCTTTTCATTTTATACCCTTGCAATGTATTTGGTTGATTTGCATCATTAAAACCATCACATAGAGGTCTTTAAACAAGTCTAGTATGTAATATTACATTAATATTTTTTGTTATTTTTTTCCCAAATCTGTTGGTTTATAAGTTTATTGAAATCTGTAACCATAAAAATATTTGGTAATTGGTTTTTTTATACACAATCAACTAGAGGTTTGACTAGCTCAACTATATGTCAATACACGTTTTGACTGTGAGATAGATCAGTGTTTGCTGATCTTATCATAGGAAAACTGTATAAACGTTCTAATATATTGATTTTTATAGGATACAAGCACTCTTTCTAATGTTTGACAGCGTTGATGATTGTAGGATCAGTGAAAACTTTGTTGCTTGCTTAAGAAGAAGTATTAAAGATTTGCATCCGGAAACAGGTTTAGAGGAAAGGGTTTGATGGGTTGGATGAAAGTCCATGCTAAAAAATAATAATAATAATAAATAAATAAATTCTGAAGTACAACTCTATATGTTTGGGGTGTAAATCATTGTAGCTCAAGACAAGCAATTATTCTTGATGTAAAGTATGTAGTTTTTTTTTAGCTGTAGTGACAATTCAAAATGCTTACACATAAACTAAATCATTCGTGTAAAATTCAACACGTAACTGATGAGATTAGTTTTGGACTCATTAATGATGTGCAATAAGAATTTGATTATACAAATGCTCTCGCTTAGGTTTTAAGTTCGGTGAATTTAAATTTTCTTTTGTTAACAGCAAAGGCTAGTAAAAAGTTAGAAGGAGAATATAAATTAAAAAATAATAATAATCACCAAGTAGGTCATGCCACGTGAAGGAGCCCCCGACGAGATTTAGGCATGGGCATTGCGTCTTCAATATTAACCACCTCTTTAACCGATAGGAAAACATGTCCACGAGCTCGGCACCTCTTAAGAACCTTAACCCAAACTTCATCCGCGAAATAGCACCTCAAAAACCTATGATTTATTGACTCATCCTGATTTTTACAATAGTCACAAAAAAGACAAGAGACCACCCCCACCAATTTTCCTTTGGAAGCAATGCCTCCTACCCTTTAAAATATAAAACTATAAGAAATCAACTTAATATAAAAGACATAAATAATAACATATGAAAATCTAAAAGTAAAACAAATAAAACTTTTATTAACCATAAGTTATTAAATGTACCATAGTAAGTAAAGAAGATATTAAGTTGATTATATAATAGTTCACTAGAACAAAGAAACTTACTTAGAGAAAGCAGTTATGAAATGATTATAAAAACTAAGCAGATAGGTTTTTAATAATTCAACCTAAGATATAACCAATGTTGCTCATAAGTTTCTCATTTGAGTCTCTTTTTCATAACTATTATAGATTAACATTTATTTACGTTGAAATTCGCTAAACAGGAACTCGCTTACTAGGAATATAATTTTATCAATTTCACTCGTAAATATATTTGTGAGTAAAATCAAAAGGAAATCAAATGTTAATTTTTGATGATTAATTGATTATGACATTGTGACTGTCTTTGTTAGACAAAATAAAAGCTAAAAACGTAATATATTTATTTTGAAGTATAAATTATTATCAATCAATTTTTTTAAATGTCCAATATTATTATTGTTTGAGTCACTATTCACTTTACTAGGTTAAAAAGTCATAACATTATTAAAATCCAATTTCCCTCAAATCTAATACAATATAAAACGCATTCATAATTTTCTCATCTCTCTTGACAATGACTAAACATCGACCCACCTAGTACTAGATGATCGAACAACACACTTAATAATGTTTTGTGGAATCGGTTCAAGTTGGGCCTACAACGGCGTCAAGCTTACGCTCCTATTTCTTTATATCGATCTTCCCGTATACATACACATGTACATGCCATCTACATTTTATATAACAACTTATAACCATGGGTTGTGTTATACAAAAATCCTTATTTTTTATTTATACACACTATTGTCTCTATCTCTCTCCATGTATTTATATGTATGTATGGAAAAAGATAGAAAGAATGAAATAAATAGGGTGTATCTATAATATACTCATATAAAAAAATTAGGCTTTTTTAATAACAAAATGAATATTTATATAACCAAACATTTTAATAAAATTATTTATACTATATTACTGTACACCATAAAATATAAAGGGAAAATTACGAAAATGATCATTTGATCAAATCGAATTACTAAAATAACCGGTCAAAAATAAAATTTATTAAATAAAACAGCCAATCTTATTGCTCCACGTGTCCATCCCTCGCTAACGTGGCGAGGGATTATGGGAATCCTTCGCCCAGAAAAGCGTGTCAACGAGAGATTATGGAAATCCTTCGCCCAGAATTACAATAATGCCCCCCCGGCCCATAATTAAAAAAATAAATATATATATGTTTTTTACAAAAAAAATCTGTATTTATAATTATTTATTGTTTTAAATACTTAAAATTTTAATTTTATTTTCATCTATATAATACAATGTTTATCATACTCCCTCGCCACGTCAGCGATAGGATACGCAGTTTTATTTAATAACTTTTATTTTTTTACCAGTTATTGCATTTTCGTAATTTACCCGAATATAAATCGTGTGTTATCATTTCTTTTGCTATTAATTAATATTTATAGACAAGTACTTATTCTTATTTAACCACCATATCAACAGAAGACACACCAGGGTGTGTGGGTCCCAAATATAGGCCGGGACACCACGTGCTTTTGCAATGAAAACTATAGGCATTCGATGTGTTTTCGATTTCCAATTGGTCTATTTTCTTTTGAAACAGTACCAGTTATCTTGACTCTCTTTTTTGGTCCAATAATCGTACGGAGAATTAATTACCTACGTACGATACTTGCTGCATAATATGTTCTCACTGTGTTTCCTAGTTTAGCTAGGTGAACATTAAATAACATGTTATTTGGGCTAAAAAGAGATTTGAGATTTTGATGCACGTGTACAAGTTGAGCATCATGCTCTAATATTAGGGTGGTGGGATTGTAGGTGCCGTGAGCCAACAGCGAGCGCAGGCGCCGCCTGGCACCACCGCCTCCTCCACACCGTAAAATTTTGATTTACGACATGATCTTGCCGTGAGTTTGTGTTGTTTGTGTGTGTGTGATGTAGTGTTGTAGTGTGACATAGTGTGACAAAAATGCCGTCATTAAATTTGTGTATGTGATTTAGTGTGATATAGTATGAAATAACAAAATTTAATTAATAAGTTTATAATGTAATGTGATGTGTGTATAATAAGAGTGTTCCACCCTTATCTAGTGTTGTTGGTAATAGAGGAGAAAATCATAAAAATACACTTGATGTTGTATGTATATATACATATATGTATGGACGTAATTTTTTTAACAGAATAAGACCTTATCGTATATCAATGTTGTATTCATATGTTTGCATTAAACAGGTGTACATAAATTTGACAAAAATCCAATGTCACATGTGAATGTATGTTGTGTTTTTGTTTTTATACGTGTATTAGCTAGATAAATTAGATAAAACAATTTTTCGAATATCAAATCTTTTCATGACATGTTTGAGGACAAATCCATTAGATAGTCGAACTCATTTCAAGTATGGATTTATTATTGTCTTTATCGTATATTTTCTTTTTAAGAACATGAATTCCATGTAACAAGTATCAATAAAACAAACTCATTTGAAGTAGTATAAAGAGGTCATGTGTGTGCTGTTGGTTAGACGTCACTAAAACAATATGTTGATCGTGGTTGGTTCATATATATGGATCAACTATTAATGGTGATGGCATGTTTCTCTTTATATCTCACTCTTTGAGTGACGGGCTACATAAGAGCTGGCAAAATGGGTACCTGTTTAAACACGATAAAATCTGTTATTTTTTTAGAATAATTAAAATTAGGAGTCTTTGATTTATCATTTCTTCTTCTTGATACCTAAAACATATAACTATCACACTCAAACCATCAAATTTAAGTGTTAAAGATGTCGTTTTCATGTTTGATACTTGTTTTAATCGCGTCGTCTATAGCCTGTTAAACACGATAAAACACGATTTGTCAGCTCTCATAATTTTATTTGGTGTTATGTACTTACATTGGGTACACTATGCCTCTGAGATATGTATTTCATAATTAACGTGTAAAATTATAAAATATCTGCTAGTAAGCTTGGTTGAAGATGAATACTATGCATCTCATTTGCTAGGAACGGCTTAATGAATTTCAAAAGCTCCAAGCAAGATAAAAATCTTAAGCAAGATAAAAATCTTAAGCAAATCTAAGCGACCCCATTTCGAATAATAAGTGTTATCTTAATCGAGTTGAACTATTGATAATTGGTTGGTATGCATGCACATGTCATAGTTAATATTACGTTTTAATGTACTTTATGCATCGAATGGTATTACTTTGTTACGTGTTTGAAATGTAGGTTAAATGAAGTTTAACGAACATTATTTGAGAAGAAAACAAAGGATAACAAAACTATGGCTTGAAAGGTGCTGAAAATGAAGAAAATTATGCAAAGTGCAGGGAGGCCGTAAGCTACGGTCTGAGGTTGTAACTTACGGCCCTGTGCTGAGTCCGTCTGTGAACCCCGTAAGACAGGAGGTTAGGCCGTCTGGCTGAAGGAAGGCCGTAACCTATGGCCTATAGGTTGTAACCTACGTCCTATAGGCCGTAAGTTACGGTCTAACATGATATTTTGAGGATTGTTTCAAAATTTAAAACCTATTTAATCCCTAAGATTAGGGTTTCGAAAGGGACTGGCCTCTAACCCCAAGAACGAATTTTTGGAAGAATTTGGACCTTTTGGAACTCTTCCTAATCATCAATTGATCAATGATTCAATGAGCAAAGTGAAGATCGAAGAGATGCTAATGAAGATGCAAGGCTAAACCACCTGTGATCATCTCCGGGTGGACGGTTTGTGATTGGATAATGCACGCTTGTGTTTTTACCTATTCAAGACGTAAACTTTGATCGTTTAATAACTTTTCTCTGTTTATGTGTTTTGAATCATATGTTGATTAAATATTCTTATTAGTGGATTTGATTATTGCTTATCAAGTTATCAGTCTTGCATTGTTAACCATTGAGTAGTAATTAGGTTATTATCATTAATTGGTGATTGCAAATAAAGTTTCTAGATTGTGGTATTAGTTAGTTTATTAATTAATTTACATAATCAGTTATCAAGTTGGTAATTACCTTTCGACGTATGTGATAAACAAGTTATGT
>BJCM01062251.1:0-31460 GCA_018326385.1 Flaveria bidentis | reverse complement strand
GTAACCGACTAGCATCGATGGAACCCGAGTTAGTTGAAACGATTTTTTAAGTATGCAATTCAAATATATGTATATATGTATGCAAATACTTAATGAAATAAGAATCAAATTTTTACCGAGTAATTATGTGACATAAGAAAATGTTGAACCACATAACGCTAATTTCCTTCGATTAAGATCAAAGGTTTCCTTCGTAACAAACGAAATATGAACGCTTTTGATATTCGGTGCGTTTATATATCATCGAAAGAATCTTAAGTCGCGTCAATATAATTCGAAATAAAGCCTATAGCCGCGTATGGACCCATACGCGGCGTATAGGCTTTTCAGAAGACAAAACTGGCAAAGTCAAATCAGTCATTCAACGGGTCTATACGCCGCGTATGGACCCATACGCGGCGTATAGGCCTGGGTCGTATGGGTTGGGACGCATCTCCATCGACACCTATACGCCGCGTATGGGTCTATACGCGGCGTATAGGTGTCGGTGGAGATGCGTCCCACACCCATACGACCTAGGCCTATACGCCGCTTATGGGTCCATACGCGGCGTATAGACCCGCTGAATGACTGATTTGACTTCGCCAGTTTTGTCTTCTGAAAAACCTATACACCGTGTGTCGATACGCGGCGTATAGGCTCACTGATGTGACGTGGAATTCTTGGCATTTATGAGGGAGACATATACGCCACGTATGGACCCATACGCTGCGTATAGATGGGTGTCGATTTAAATTTGTGGATGTCTCTTTATTAGTACCCCAAATTAAACAATCGTGTTATGTCCAAGTTGACTCTTTATGTTCGTTTATGAATATGATTATTACCGATGACCTAGAAACATTTAAACAATCAATTATATCGAATCAAATAAAACTTATTGGTAATTGATGTCTTTTTAATGTTTTTGTTTCTTTATCTCCCGTTCTCAATAATAAATTTGGGTCTATATATTTAGCCCGATACTAGAAACAACGAATGAAAATGATTGAAGAATAGCTTGTTAGTTGTAATAAAATAAACTTATTGAAAGTAAAAAAAATATCAAAGAGTTTAAGAAGGAGAAATTAATTTGAATGTTTATAGTTGATACTTATATGAAATTATTAAAAAATCATAAACTTTTAACTTAAATTTTGACACTTCTATATATCTAATTATTAAGTATTTTATAAACCCTTAAACAAGTTAATGGATTAACCCAATTATTAAACATGCCATTTGGGTTGACCCGTTTATTAAACATTATCGTGCTCGGGTGACCTAATTTTATAAAACACATGATGTCAGCTATCCAAAAAACTATTATTTCTTCTGTTGTATTCAGATTGTCTTTAAGATCAAGTCAAGAATTACTATCCCTAATAAAACTTATAATATCAATCATATGTATGATTTATAAAAATTTAAAATCATTATTATAAAAGATTAAGTTTCAACCAAATTAGCAAACCAAATATATATTATAATAATGATGATAAAGAATTAGCAAACCAAACCAAAATAAGTCCTATTGATTAGCCAAACACCGTAAAATTGGTGATCAAAGCAAGTTAACCACATCATAACAAGAATATATAAATGCATAATCTTCAAAATTACAAAATTTATGTGATTACTTTTTAAAAAAATAATAAGTTGATAATCTTACGAGTAATTACTATTTTGGCCCTTGTGGTTTAGTCATTTTAATTCTTTTGGCCCAAAAAGAAATCTTTTGACATCAAACCCTAACGTTGCATCTTATAATAGTTTTGACCCCTAACCACTAACTATATTAATTTTATCAGTTAACTACAAAAGTATTTTGGTCTTTCTTATTTTAGGGGTTGTTTAGAAAAGTTTTTAAAGTTAGATAAAATTTAATGGTTATTTATGTAATTACTTAAACTAACAAAAACCAACACTATGTTAAATAAGTTTTTAATCACATATTTAAAAAATAATAGATTTATCTATTTAATTTTTTTGGTTATTTTATTTTTATTGTTTCATTACTTTTTCATTATATTTAATTAAACACATTTTTATATATACAAATGAGTATGCTTTTTTCCAAAGAAAATTAAAAAAAATGGTTATAATAAGAATGACTTAAAAACGAGTGATTTTTCTTAAAACATAAATATTTCAAAAAGAAAAGTTGTTCATTTATTAAACCTTTCTTTTTATTAACTGTTTTCTAAATCTTTTTAATCTTTTAATTTTTAAGAACGTCTTTTTTATTTTTGTTTTTAAAAGCGTTGAATTTAAAATAATAACTAAAGCAATAATGATTTTAAATTTATGGTTCAAAAAGAATGAATTTTAAAGAATGGTTTATATAGAACAATAATAAAAAGGACAATTAAAAAAACGCTTAAACAACGAGCGACTTAATAAAATATGATTTTGAAATATAAAAATATATAATTTTTTGAAATAGTTTAAAAAATACCGATTTTTGAAGAAAATAGTTTAAAAACAAATATTTTAAACCCCGTTACTTTTTGTAAGATTTTAAAATCAATTATTTTTAACCCTTTCTTTTTATAATTGTTCCTTCTTAAACATTTGTTTTTAAATTTTTTATTTTTTTATAAAAAGGTCACTTGTGATTAAATCATTTTTTAATTGTTCTTTGGAAAGACATATTTATTTGTGCATTTATAACATGTTTTATTAATATATAATAAAAAAGGTAACAAAACTATAAAAATAAAAGTAACCAAAAGAATAATGCTAATATTTATTATATATTAAATTGAAAAAAATATTTTATTTGGTGTTGGTTTTGTTAGTTTAAATAATTACATAAATAATCTATTAATGATAAATAACTTTTTAGTTGTCAAAACAACCCCTGGAGTAAAAAAGACCAAAATACTCTTGTACTTAACTAACAAAACTAACAAAGTTAATGGTTAGAGGCCAAAACAGTTATAAGATGCAACATTAGAGTCTGATATCTTAAAAGATTCTTTTTGGGCCAAAGAGTTAAATCGACCAAACCAGAAGGGTAAAAATAGTAATATACTCTAATCTTATATTGCAACTATAGCAGAAATTAAAGGGGCTAAATAGCAACTATTTAAAATTTTAAGGAAAAGAATTTATGACCCAACCTTAAAAGTACAAAAGTTTTATATTCAATTTTAAAATAATAAGACTATCGTCTTCACACCCCCTTCAAATTTGTTAATATAATTTCAGTATTTTAAACTGTCTTTTTTTAATTAAAAGAAGAAGAAGATATTTTAAAAAAGATAAGTGCATACCTACAAGCAACTTCTTGAACAGTACAATTTAAAAGTTTGCATTTATATATTAAAATCTTCCAGCAAGTTAAAATCTTCCGGCAAGTTACTCACATAAAAACGGTAGCAAAAACAAACATAAAACAAGAAATAAATTAGCACAAAATTATATAATTTGTTATTGTTGACTTACAATCAACGGCCAACTTAAAACTTATCAGACATAGGTATCAATCAATGACTTTCTCATCTCATCCACAATGGCACTGGGCTGGGCTTCTCTCAGCTTGAAAACACTCTCAATCACAGACAATTCAGTTGCTGTAGTATCCGACCCGCAAAATGCGGTCCAGTCGTTAACGGTTAGGCCCGCAGCAATAACTTCACTACCTCGGTTCACCGTCCCCGCCACCAACGGAACCTGAAGCAGGGTTGACAGCTCATCCAAGTCTTCAATAGATGTATGAGGGTGCACCTGTGATCAGGTGTCGATTCAGGTTATGTTTCATTTCTAACGAGACATACAAGTAAAACCAAAAAAATCAGGCTACTTTTAAATAATAGCTCTTTTACTCATAAAAAATAAATGGAAAATAGACGAAGAGTTTTGGACCAACCCGACCCGTATTAATCATAATGTTCTTACCATGCCACCTCTATTTGAAAAGGCGCAATAGCTGCCCACAAGTATATTTCCAGCAATTGTTTGCCTGAAAACTTCTACACCAAGAACATCAGCTATCATTTCCTCAGTTTCCTAACATATATAAGTATGTTACCATCATGCACAAATGATAATATTGTTAAAGAAAATAGCAATTTAAGTGTTTAGATTAAAATTCAAATATTGATGTTTACCCTATCGAGATCGGTATGAGTAAGGGCAACATGATCATTGCATGCTATGCAATTTCCAAGGGCAGATAGTCTTTCATCAATGCGTTGAACCACGACTGCATCAGGTAGACTGTTTCTTAAGTGTTGAAGCTCTGAAATTACACAGGCAAGCAACTCATCAATAAATTTTTAGCTTATATCATTATCATACTCATATTTTGTACATGTGGCGTTCAAGTGGTCCAACGAGTAAAATTTTATTTTCAACCAGAGAAAAAAATGTTAAGGGATATAACCACTGCACAAATAAAGGTTAAGGAAGTGATCTGCTAATATATTTTTAGTTGTTTGGATAACAACACTAGCTTAGCATAAAAGGTTACCAAACAAGAAAATGAAGTTAAAGTTAGAATTTGTTCAAAAAACCAACACCTAAAAGTTAAAAAAACTCAGTGTTTTACCTTGGTCAGTAGTAGTATGAGGCAAAAGAAGCCCGTTTTTGTTACCTATGAAAGAGAAATTAGAGTAAGCGTTACAAACAAATAACTTAGATTGCAAAAGCTTCAAGAAGCTTTACCAATGCAAAGCCGTCCAATTATTCTTGTGCCACCAATGGAGGTCTTAACCACAGGAATAACATCTGCTAGTTCAGACTCAAATGTGCTGCAAAACCAATGTACAAATGCTTGTAATATGTTCTCCAATTACGTATTATATATTCATATAATATAAATCACGAGAATAAACCTGTAGAAATTTTCAGAGCCACCAATTGCTACTAAACAGTAAGCATTTGTTAGCTTTGAGAACACACCAATTTCACATGAATTCTCAAACTGAAGTCCTGTGAATAAAATTAATGCACCATCAGTCAAAATTTATTGTATGTTATGTTCTGAACTTTAGTTGTAAAGCTTTGGTTGCAAACCTAACACTAGAATTCATGACATAAAAAACTAATGAGTGATGATCATTGCAAGTAAAACTTCAAAATCACAGTTTAAATATCTCCAAGAGGCTAATCAAGTAAGATGTCCTCATTACATTCATATTACCATAATGGCATAATGAATATGTTAACCAAAAGTAAAAATAAGAAGGATAGAACTTATACTTGCATGGGTTACAAAAAAAACACCTAGAATATGACGAAAAGTCGTATTTATTTTAAAGTCTGTCTCCGTAGGCGTCTCATGAAATAAAATTAACTTTTTTAATGATTGCTAATTTGCTATTATCTAATGTATTCATACATTATATTTGCACAATGACGATTCAGTTAATACAAAACCAAACAGCAGCTTAAGTAAACTAAATAACATAAGATAAAGATGAACGTAAACATAGAGGGAAATAACAAAGGTATGAGTTAACTTACTTGTCGCCATCAGAAAGCAGCTAAGGAAAATTGCTTAGTGATATCAGGTATCTGTCAAATAGATGTTTATGCATTAAGGAACTATTAGAGCAGTTTGTATAAAAAAGACAGAGTCACAATACAACTAATGTATAACACCCCAAATACATGATAATTGCATATCAACGTTAGTTGGTACAGCACATATTTAATGAGATTAATTATGCAAAACATTAAAATTAAAGATAATAGGTTGAAACCTCTAATCCAACACTAATTCATACAGAAACGTAGAAAACCATGAAAACTACAAAATTTATCATCAACAAAACATCTAATTCATATCAAAATACAGATTCTCATATCATCAATCATTCAATCTATTAATTGAACCTAGCGGTTTTTGTACGGGCATCGAAACAGCACAAATCGAACATCTTCAATCACAGAGCATAGCAAAAACAAATAATAACTGATCGCGATTGTTTATATAGTTCTTCGATTACAAACAAGGACATCTATGCTTCGTTATATAGAAATAATGTAAGAGAAACACAGGTTTGCATACCTTGATGTATGAGCTCGATAGAGAGAGATTTCAATGGATTTTTTAGGGTTTATAAGTGTCGAGATTTCTGCGTCTGCAAGGGTTTTGGGAGCTTGCGATTTGCTCCGCATGTATGTATATACCACAGCCTGAAAGTTACGGAATTATTAAATTATCCACCATTACATCAGCCGGTTTAAGAGAATACACTTTATGATTTTTTAAAGTTAAGATCATGAGTTGGAGTCTCACTAGATGCAATATGCTTCTAGTTGGTCAAGGGTTTTATCATATTGGACCTTTTGGTGGTGGGTTTCTTTTGGAATGGTGGGCGAGCCTGGTCACCAGCTTTGTTTGTGTTCGCGAACGTGGGTGGCCTTTTGCCATTGGGTTTACCCGGGTGACCCGGCTTAAAAATTATTCGTTGGCCGTTCAAAAAAAATTAAACGTTCTAAATCAATGATATATTGGAGACGGTGATTACGTTTCAAGCTAACAAAACAAGTTTTATCGTCTCTAACAGGTTGAAAATGACGTACGTAGTTCACGTATCAAACATACAAAACATCTGTTTAACTACTTATATATTATGTTTTTTATATGTTTTTATGAAACAAGTATGTGAAATAATAAAGCCTAGCTTATTGATTTTAATTATTTTTTAAAATGTAAAAAATCAAAAAAATAATTTTTTTTATTAAACAAGTTTATTTGTGTGTCATAAACAGGTAGACAATTGCTACGTTAGACAAACTTGTAAACTACGATTTACGAAACATAAAAGGTCGTTTACAATACAAATTATGTATGGAACATAGACCTCGGAAGATTCTTTACGAAAAAAATAATAAACTGTCAAAGCTTTTGGTAGATATAAGTCATGTCATAGATTTAAACAGTAATATTATATCTTTTATTTTTATTATCAGGACCACCTTAATCGTGTTACATCGTAGATATACACTTGATTTTTGCTCAATTTTTCTAATAATAATGATTATAAATGAAATGATAAAACATATCTTTCTTATAAGTGAATCAAAAGAAAATGAAGTACTGATCTAATTGTCATAATTGATTGATTATTATTTGCTAATGAGGTCATAGTTAGGATATATCATCCAACAAGAACAGAAAAACGTAATGTATTCTAAAGACGCACACGAGTGTCTAGATGCAGCAAGACGACGTGCAATGTTGCATCCTGTAAGTGAAGGCGCACGCGTTGTACAAAAGACTTGGAACTTCTTCAAGTTCTTTGGTGTTTATAGTCGCTGAATGTTGAGTAAGAAAAGCGAGGGAGGAGAATTAAGTAAAGATATGCATACACTTGTAATATAAATTGTTGCAACACAACAGTGATATGCATGTCTTTTACAACAATTGATGTTCAGCATAAAAACATGGCTACATTATTACAGTTCAAATATATACTTCTACCTTCTATTTATACATTTTAGTGATTTGAAAATCAGAAAAATAATGAAAATGCTTATGCTATGACATGATATATGCTGGTCTTTTAGATGTAGTTTTATGTGTTTTGAGCACCAAATATGATTTATAAACAATTTACAAGAATATGCATGCCTCGTGTGAAGCATGCGCCTTGAGCATATAGTAGACATCTGGTTTCTGCTTCGATCAGAAAGAAGTAAACCAAGTCAAAATCACTTTTCTTGATTACCAAACATCTTAAAAGTCAGTAAACCACATCATAACAAGAGTGCATAATCTTTTGTTTTAAAGTTCTAAACAATATCCTCTCAACACCAAAACTGTTTTTCTGGTTCTTATTAAACCACAAAAAATAAAAATTAAAAAGAAACCTGTTTGTTTAGCTCCATCTTCTTCTGTCTTCCTCCTCATCAACAGGAGTATACCAAGAAGGCCGCCTCTTTGAATTACTCAACCTGTAATTCAAATAAACTTCTTCATTACAAACCATTCTAGTGGCTACAAGCGCGAGAGCTTTCATAACCGGGCCCGTTATTTGACCACCGTTTGACTCTCCTCGAGACTTAAACCAAAAACTTCCAAATCTTTTCATCTTCACTTCTTCTATGCCCCCAAAAACAACATTTGGTATATAAGCTCTCATACCCTTTTCATTCAAAGGAAAATCATAAGGACAAACCATAACATTAGGTTCAATACCCTTAGCAGGGTGGTTTGCAAAATGACCTAAAGCTAATGGATTTCTTCTCTCCAAAACTTCACCACTAGATCCTAACTTTGATCCTTCTAGTGGTTTACTTAACATCTTCCAGACCCGGTCCGAGCCCGTCTCGGAAGGTGGTTCACTAGGGTTGGACTGATAAATACTAGTATGGGCCAGCTGAGGCCATGGTTCCCTGGTTTCACCACCTGTACCCCAAGGTTGACCGTTTATTACTGTCCCATCGTATCGGGTTATAAGATACGGGTTTCGTGAATCGACTCTTGGGTATCCAGGGATGTAACGATAATATGCAGGAGAGTAGATTACACCTGGGTAGAGTGCTATTACTGAGCCAACATCAGCTTCACCATCTATGAATAAACCCTGGCCTGCTTGTTCATGTGGAATTTGAGACGGTTTGAGCTCAAGGGTGTATCCCATTAGATCTTTTAACCTTTGGCGTGACTCTGCGAACGTCAACGGTTTTGTCTCGGGAATATCTGTGCTGAAAATTTCACCATTAATAAAACAGCAGCAGAAAACCTTATATGTTTACATATTTAAAGTTAAGGACTTGAGTAGTAAAAATTTACCAAGTTTTGTGCTTGATGGAGCGTTTCTACCGATTGCAAGACTAAGGCCACTTCGGCGAGGAGAAGTGCCGTGTTGTTGAGATGTTTCATCTCGGGATTTTGATTCAGGAAGGAGGATATGATCCATAAATGTGCAGAAGTTTGTAATTTGAGAATGAATGTTTTCTTGAACCTGTTTTTCTTGATCTGCTAGGTCAGATTTACTTGCCATGTTTATGATCTCCTCTATATCTGCTTCTTCAGCATCCTTCCCCACACGGTTATAGCTGCAAACAAAAGATTATTACTAAATCAGTATTTATGCCAACAATACGCACATGTATGGTGTGTTTTTAGAAAGAACATGACCTGGTATATAGGAAGAGCCGATTTATGTCCGTTTCAAATTGAAGGCGTCTTGGATCTTTTGCGAATGTCGGGCTTTTGGCAAGCGTTGTGACAAACTACAAGTACAATAGCAAAAAAAAATTGAAGCCCCATAAGGTAGCTAGCAGATTAACACAAATGACATACTAATCACGGTTCTTATTAAAACTTTATAGCATCAAATTAAAATGAGTTCATTTGCCACCATCACAAGTACTTCTGTCAATGAAATATGTAAACTATTCAACTCAAAAGTGATGATTTTCTTGATACTGAAGCAGAACATCACAAGTTTGATTTATTCAGCAGTTTTTTCTCCAGAACTTCAAATTTATATCATATTCTGAACTCTGAAGTCCAACGTAATGTTTTAGCATCAAATCTAAATGAATTCATCACATTACCAAAATCACAAACTCCTTCCTTCTATTGATAAAATGTGTAAATATTCAGTACAAAAGTGCTCTGCTTTTTCTTGATATTCTAGCAGAACATCATTATGTTCATAACACATGTAACAAACTTCCACTTTTTGATGATTTTTTTCCTGTGGAAGCTCAAATTCATATCATAATCTGAAGTCCAAACTCCAAAGCAACAAATTTTCAATTTCAACTCATTTTTCAGTGTTTAAGGAGCACATTTACGATCATTTCACATCTATCATCTATTTCTCTAAGCAGATACAAATTAGCTCAATCGAGACCTATTTTACCAAAATCCAAAACGGAAGCCGCAACGAAAGTAAGCAATTCATGCATATATTAACATCACAACAGTTTATTAAGCAAGTGATCAACAAAAAATATAGTTAATTTGACGATTGAACTGAGAAAACCTAGATTCACGGGATTGACGAATACTGGGGGCTTAAGTCGGTGTAAGTCGAATGTGAAATCATTCGTTGGCCTATGTGTAGAAGAATGAATACCTGTTGAAATTTCTGAAATAGAACTGCCATGAAGAAGTAGAAGTGGTGTCGATCGGATCGAAACCCTTGGTCGCTCTTTAGTCTCGCTTCTAAGCTGAAGTTGCAGGTTTTGAAGGGAGAAGAGGATGAAAGATGAGGGTCTTAAAACTACAAAGAGAAACTATGGAGGACTAAAATGTAAGATGCACACTACCATGAGGGCTCAGGTTGTATAATTAATGTTTGTTTACCGATAAGCATGACAATAAATGAACCGGATGAACATAAACATCAACATTTTATGTTCGCTCGTTTAACTTTTATCGAACACGAACACATAATCGAATACGATTTTTTGTTCATGTTCATTCATTAAGAAAATTTAAAGATTTGTGTTCGTCCTTGTTCGTTCATTAAAAAACTAAACAAATACTTCATAAATATAAACAAACATTAATGAAAAATAATAAAAGAACATAACTAAACACAAAAAAAACTTAAATGATCATTTTGGAACTTTAGATGTGCTAGTGGAAACTGAAATCTCATTAAACTTGTAGGTTTCTAGTATAACATAATATGCATGTGTTTCAAATATTAACACATAATATCATTTTATTAATATGTTAATATATAAAAATGAACGAACGTAAATGAACAGACATCAATGAACACATATGAACGAACATAAACGAACGTTTATGAACGTAAACGAACGAACAAAACACGTGGTCATGTTTGTCCGTTTAATTAAACGAATACAAATTTTTTGTTCATCTTCATTTGTTTTCTAAACAATGAACTTTCCGCCAAACAGCCATGAACATTTGGTTCAATTACAAGCTTATAGGTAAGGGTCCTCATCATGAACTCATCCCAGGATACCCTTGATCTCGGTTTACTTGAATAGGATATATGATCAATCCACACAGGCTCGATCATGTTTCATGAGCTTTGAGCACATCAAACACATTGAATTTGCATGCTTGTTGTGGGTCTTTTCTTCTTTCTCTTATTTATGACTCGAGTAAGACCTTTTAAACAAACAAGCAATCTTTTTTATTATGCTTTTTCTTCCTCTCGACTGAAAATTACAAGATTAACCCTTTTGCAAAAATCAAATCAAATGGCGCAAGTGACCACATGATGATCATTGCCCAAATAGTTTTCCTGTAGAACATTGATATAGCCACCAAGTAGACAAACGAGACAAATACCTCGATCGATAATTGACTCAAAACCCATATGTTAAATTACCAACCAAGAAAAATAAAAATAGATTTCAAAATTATATACACCACTTGACATGTAAACTATGTAAATTGTAGTTTACGGGTGTTAAATGATTGATTAACGATGCATGAATTTTGAACCCTTAAAAAATACGATCAATAATGTATGAATTTAGAATCCTTAAAAAGAACATGATCAATGATGTATGAATTTAGAACCCTTAAATAGAATACGAAGACAAATACTTGAATGACCTTGAAATTTATGTGTAGAAAAATAGACTCTAACGTATCCATCAATAAATCAATAATTTAAAAGATAGTAATCTAACCAGCGCTTTGAGTTATTTCAATTCATCGTTAAAAAAAACAATAAACAAACTAGGGCTTTAATCAAACACCATAGCACATATGAAACCTAAAACATGCTAAGGCTTAGTGTGTAGGTTTAAAATGTAACTGTGATAAACCACATGATACACGTAAAAAACCGATGGATGTGTTAAATCTACATGCATCATAAATACATGAACTTTATAATTTATGGTGATGCAAATATGAACATTACACATATGAACTAATAATCAATAGTAACACGTACACATTAGTATGTTTGAAATATTGTACTTCAAACTAGAAGTTTTCCACACATGTAATAGTAATTATTCATAATGCACACAATGATCATTCGAGGTAATCTAAGCACATAGCAAAACACATACATAACAATTCAAATACGAAACATTACACATATATAGTTGTACTTTATCGTAATAACACATATAAACTTTTTAGATACTTACCCCTCATATATGCACTAATTGACGTGTAAAATATTTAGTGATTTGAAATTAACATTGGTATTTTTAATAATTGTAGACATCAAAATACTATAAATGTTATCCTACACATAAAAAAGATAGACGAGCCATCATTACTAGTATGAGTCGCAAAATCACAAGGCGATTGCCAAAATCGCATATACATTAGAGGAGAGGGAGTCGTCATAGGTTATCCTAGTTCCCCGAGTTGCCACATCAGATTTTTCAATCATCCAATATTTTCACGTTTTGTAAGGAGTTGTATTGTTTTTCCATGTTTTCCCCCAAAAAAATTAGCGTGTTTGTGAAAGTGATACAATACAAATACAAGCAACACACAAAATCAAACCGCCAAAACCCCATTGAATATTCACCAGATCGACGATTAAAAGTTGAAACCAGGACCGGAAATGATGTTCCCACCTGGAGCCGAAACTTCCTCATATTTTTCTGGTCGCCACTTCGTGTGGCGACATGAGTCCATTGATAAAAACCATAACTATTACTACATGATAATCATCAAGAGTTTAAACATTATATATTCATATCTATTTTGGTCCATGTTTAATAAGAAACTCATAAACCACATAACCCGACCCGAAAACCCAAACAACCCGTGAATCCCCGGGTCAAATCAAACATATTTTAAGAAGTGTACTCCACCGAACCAGACAGGCCGCAAAAGAAGATAACATCTTTTTGGTGCGGCAAACATTTGTCTCACGCAAAAATGCTCAGAATCTCCGGCAACGGCGGTGGCGTTGCTCAGATTCTCGCCGCCGTCGCGGCGGCGCTACTCCTCCGCCTGTTCTCCGGCTCCGGTCCGGCGTACTTGCCGGAGCCGGAGAACGATGAGGAAGAAGGTGAGGGTGTAATTTCGGACTCAGAAGCTTCTGTTTCTGATAAGGTTTATCCGGTGACAATCCGATGGACGAACATCACATGTGCTTTATCTGACAAACGTTCTAAATCGGTGAGCTTGTGGTTTTATGAAGTGTGATTCTGTTCATTGCATATTGGTAATTGTGGGTTTAGGAGGCGTTTGAGTGGTGAAAATAGGTTTAGAGTGATGTCATTTGTTTTGAATTTAGTTAAGTTTGTGCTAATTAGATGCAATTGTGAGGTGGAACTAGATCACCTGTGTCTAATTAGCCCCTTTTGGTACCTGAAACTTGTGATTTGAATTTATCATATGAATATTTGGTCACCTGAGTTGTATTGATACAATTCTGCCTTTGGGGTTTGTGCTTGTAAATGTATAAGAATAGGGCTGAAAGCGAGTTAAGTAGCCAACGGGGATTTTTTGTTAGTGTTCATTCGTTAAGAAAATGAGCTTGTCCATGAACTAACTTAGTGACCGTAAAATGTAAATTAACACAAGCAAATGTTCATGAACATAAATAAAAAAAATTTATGAACACAAATGAATATAAATGATTGTATATTCATTTTAGAATAAAATATGTGTTTTTGATCACAAACCCATTATGTAGAATCCACCACAACTAGACAAGTAATTAATATAATTATTATATCATGATTAACACAAAATTAATAAGTTTGTCAAGCTTTAACACAATCTGAAATTGAATGGTCAAATGGGCTATTGGCGGAGGCGTAGAGTATAAATAGGGTTCTATATATCTAAAAACTAAAACTAATAAAATAAAAACATAAAATATAAATACCTTTAAATGAACGAACACATTATCGAATGTTCACGAACATAAATGGATGAACACGACATCTATTTGTGCTCGTTCATTTAATTGAACGAATGAATTTTTCTTGTTTGTGTTCGTTCACTTATTAAAGAACGAACATAAACGAACTTTCCCTCGAATGGTTCATGAACTGTTTGTTGAACTTTCGGTTCGTTTGCAGCCTTGTATCTGAACAATATGGTAGATTGCCTTTTGCTCCGTCCCCCTTGACAATTTGTTTTCTGCAACCTTCATGTTCATGCTGATCTTGCAGGTGAGATTCTTGCTTAAGAATGTGTGTGGAGAGGCGAAGCCGGGAAGGCTGCTTGCGATAATGGGTCCATCTGGATCAGGGAAGACAACTCTCCTCAATGTGCTAGCGGGTCAGACCACAGCATCGTCTAGGCTACACTTATCAGGCCTGTTGGAGGTTAATGGTCAACGAATGTTAAACAAGTCCTTCAAGTAAGTTCAGCTTCTGCAAATCTCAATATCTCATCAGCTGTTTATGAAAAGTTAAACCTTTTATTGACGAATTCTTGCGTTATAAAGTACGTACAGATTTGCTTATGTCAGACAAGAGGACCTTTTCTTCTCACAATTAACTGTTCGTGAGACGTTGTCCCTTGCAGCTGAACTCCAGCTGAAGGACACATATTCAAAGGAAGACAAAGATGAATATGTAAACGGTTTATTATTCAAACTAGGCTTGGTGAGCTTCACTACTTTCTTCACTTTATATCTGATATTGTGGATTGATAACTATATTAAGAAAAGTAAGATGATTTTACAATATCATTTTCAGTCTCATATGTTGTTTACTATATTGCTTCTAAAGGTTAGTTGTGCGGATACTCGTGTTGGGGATGCAAAAGTTCGTGGAGTGAGTGGAGGTGAGAAAAAACGGTTATCAATGGCGTGTGAACTAATTGCTAGTCCTTCGGTTATATTTGCTGATGAACCAACAACTGGTAAGCATTATTATTATTTGGTCTACGGCATGTGTTGTTAACAAGCTTTTTTTTTTTTAATTAAAATAGTTTACAAGATACCATCAAATATTATTTAAGCTGGTTATGATTTCAGGACTAGATGCATTTCAAGCAGAGAAAGTAATGGAAACTCTTAGACAACTTGCACAAGATGGACACACAGTAATATGTTCAATACACCAACCACGAGGTTCTGTGTATGCAAAATTTGATGACATTGTGTTGCTGACAGAGGGTGAACTCGTTTATGCTGGTCCAGCTGGCGATGAACCACTGACTTACTTTTCAAAATTTGGGTTGTTAAATAAATTGAATATGTGTACACTACCTTGCTTTTGGTAAAATTATAAACTGATAATTGGCTATTTTAACAGGTATACTTGTCCAGATCATGTTAACCCTGCTGAGTTTGTTGCTGATTTGATATCAGTTGACTATAGCTCATCTGAAAGTGTTGACTCTTCTCGGAAAAGGATTGGTAGTCTTGTGGAATCATTTTCTGAACAAATTTCTTCAACCTTTTATGCAACAACACTCACCAAAAACGTGGTCTTCAAGGATAATACTAAATTAAAAAGAAAATCTACGGGCAAAGGAATAATTGGTTGGTGGAGGCAATTCTCATTGCTCCTTAAACGTGCGTGGATGCAGGTAACAGTTATCATTCATCATATATACTTGTTCTCATGAGAAATCAGTGTTTAATTAGTTGAGTGTATATAAATTTAGAGGTGCCATTTCCAAACAAATGAAGCTGACATAGTTTATAATAATCGAGTCATATTTTGAATCATGTGACTGACATCGACGCAAAATTAACCAGGCTTCCCGTGACGGGCCCACAAATGTTGTCAGGACAAGGATGTCAATCGCATCTGCTTTAATATTCGGGTCTGTTTTTTGGAGAATGGGGAAGTCTCAGACATCAATACAGGATAGAATGGGCTTGCTTCAGGTATGTCCGTGATCGCTTTGTTATATATTCTTGCACATTTAAATCATTGATAGCTGTTGTATATTCTTATTTGTGGTTCCCGCATAGGTTGCTGCTATAAACACCGCAATGGCTGCACTTACAAAAACTGTTGGTGTTTTTCCAAAAGAACGTGCAATAGTAGATAGAGAGCGCGCAAAGGGTTTTTATTTGTTAGGACCATATTTATTATCAAAACTAATTGCTGAAATCCCGGTTGGAGCTGCATTTCCATTATTGTTTGGCACAATTCTTTATCCCATGGCACGTCTTCATCCGTCTCTATCAAGGTAATGATGTTAATTGAATACTAATAAAATATTTTTTTTTAATTTATTGGGTTAGAGGGCTTGTAAAAAGGATAAACTTTTTTCAGATTTGGGAAGTTTAGTGGAATAGTGACTGTGGAATCTTTTGCTGCATCGGCGATGGGTTTAACCGTGGGTGCTATGGTTCCAACCACTGAAGCAGCTTTGGCATTGGGCCCATCTCTAATGACAGTGTTTATTGTATTTGGTGGATATTATGTGAATGCTGATAATACCCCCATCATCTTTCGTTGGATTCCCCGTGTTTCTCTGATAAGATGGTTGAGTAGATTGTTTATATTGCAGTAAACAATTCTGTAGTTTGTTAGGAGAGATTACGTTCTTGTTTTGTCTGAAAATCGTCTTGATCATTGCTTCAGGGCGTTTCAAGGACTTTGCATCAATGAATTCAAAGGTCTTCAGTTTGAGCATCAAAATTCTTTTGATATTCAATCTGGAGAACAGGTGAGTGAATCACATGCATCCTTAGTTATGTAGAAATGGGTCGAAGTGAGACGTTTTTTTTTGGGTCATATTGAAAAAGTTGGGGTGAAAGGGGAACGTGTCAAAACTCAAACGGGTCAAAAGTTGTGTACGCCTATCTAATCTTGTGTTTTATTAAAATTTAGGTCAGGTCAGGTTTCAAAAATCAAAATAACACTTGAATTTTTATTCATAGATCCCTGGACTTTATTTTTGAAATGATTGTAAAGATAAAGTCCCTGGAATTTTATTATTCTTGAAACCTTGTTTTTTGCATCATTAAATCCTTACACTTTTATAATTAACGAAAAAATGCTTATTTTTTAATATGATTAAGCTCCTAAACTTATTAAAAGAGTCATTTTTTTATTTTTTAATCATTTAGTACAAAGCCTAAGGACTTGTGTGTAGAATTAGTGAATTTCCATTAGGTACTTTCATCAATTGCCCTACTATTGTTATAATATTGTTTTTGTTATCATAGTGACACAAAAATTATTTATAATTTTATTTAAAAAGAAAAATAGGGGTTCGTGGGTCAACTGCCACGACCCGTTTCAAGCAAAATCTATTTTGACCCAAACCCGTTATATCTTGTGATACAGGCTCTAGAGAGGCTTTCTTTCGGTGGCAGCAGCATATCCGAGACAGTGATGGCGCAAAGTAGAATTCTGTTATTCTGGTATTGCACCACATACTTCCTCCTAGAGAAGAACAAACCCAAATACCAACCACTTGAACTACCACCAGTTGACCAACCCGACCAACTTGACCAACCCGAACCGCAAGTAGAGACAGATGAGCCAGTGGAAAGCGATGACTCACCGGGCCAATCATTCGAGATACTTGAGACTCCAATTGTTGACCAAGGTAAACCCGACCCACTGCAGCTTGAATCTCCTCCAACTGCAGCCGAACTTAGTCTGTTTGAGCTAGACGGTTTGTGATTATACTTTGGGCATATCGAACTATTTTGTTTCATTGATCTCATACAGGTTCCTCAATTTAAAGGATCTGCATGCATACCCATGGTGGAAAAATAAGCAACATGCATGATGCACCTCATGCAATTACTTAGTACATGTGCTATAGGTGATCACAGTAGCGGTTTTAATTAAACTCGTAAGAAAGATTACAGTTTACATATAATGACTGGATCTTTAATATAATCCATCATGAAATCCTGATTTCCTGGTACATATTTATGTGTCATGTTTCATTTAATTATGATGGTTTTGTAGGCGTTTTGTGTTTTACAACTCAGGTGGATTTTGTTTTGTTTACTTTCGTTGTGGTTACCCATTTGCCACAAATTGCGTTTTACCTCATCTCATCCCACTAATTATGGAGTTTTTAGTGAGTGTCATGAGTTTAGGGTAAGGGGTAAAAGGCAAATTTGATTTTAATAATTTAAATTATTACTTATTGGCCGATAATAATTCATACTATTGATTTGACCGGTAATAATCTCAGATTTTATTTTTATTACTAATAACAGTCGTAGTTACATGATGATCATACATTCATACTCGATTTGTACTTAATTTAAACTCGATTTAGCTTGTATGTTTTTTTTTCTCATTTCATTCGTAATCATTATTGAGAACAAAATCAAGTCGAAATTAAGTGTACATTTTTAATAATTATATTATTGGGATTGTTGTTAGTAATAATTAATAAAAATGAAAGTTAGGATTGTTACTGGCCTATTAACAGTATGGATTATCATCAGTGAGTGATAGTTTGTATTATTAAAATTTAATTTGTCATAATAAAACGAAAGTTGAACAAGATATTTTTTTAATTACATAAAAATATGTCTAATATGTGATTTAAAATAAGAGCCTTTTACAAATTTCTAAATGAGGAACCAACGTTTACTTCTATTACTAGATCGAGTGACTAAAAGAAAAACACAAGTAATGTAAAAATGAAAATGAATTAATGATTATAATCTCCAGATTCTGTGTATCACAATTTAATTAAAATCAAACTTAAATAAGTAAAAAACACAAGAAAATACTGAAATCTAACAAACCAAAATATTCATAAATTGATCTTTAACAAATTTTATTAATCATCATCAAATTTTCTTCAATTTATTTCAACATTAACTACTATAAATAATCAATCCAGCAAATGTATAAAAAAATAACAATGATTACAATATAGACAAAGCTTTTTATGTTGATTGTTTTATTTCCTGATAGAGATTGATCAAATAAAACAAACATCAATGAAGTGTCTTTCTTCTTGTTAGTCCTTATCCTGACTTTTATGTGTCTTTATCGTTTGATTTTCTTGTGTTCAATTGTTCAAAAATTAGTTATCAAAATATATCCATTCATCAATAATTAAATAGATTTACAAACACATTTTCTATACTACATTCCTCCTGAAAATGCATAATATTACTATAAAGATGTTTCTTTAATATAACAAATTATATAAAAAGACAATTTAAAATAAAAAAGATTAAAAAATAAGCATCTAAAGGATGGTCCATCAACTCCATACACTCTAGATCCCCCACCCCATAAATAAAAAGGGTGCTAGCTAACTAATCTCATTAATAGACTATCTATTTTTGGGTAAACATGTGGACTACACCTAAACGCATCTGTGAGGTAGTTATTTAATTTTGTAAAATATTTTACAAATAATACATGTTAGCTATTATAAACGACGACAAGTCTTGAATCAACTGGTAAGTTATTTTGTAGCCTTAGGGTCATAGATTTAAAACATGAGAAATAACGTTTTACACAAAGTGATCAAAGCACTATAAACCTTTTTTATAACAAACTTAAGCTTAAAATATACGTATCTTTGGGCTTAATGACTTCTAAATTATAAATCATAACGTTCTTATAATCGTATTTTTTAACGACAAATGTACGACACTTCTTCGAATGATAGATTTTATTTAATCGGGCTCATTTATCCGTTTCTTAACCGGGACCGTACCCCCAACCCCCTCAGGAGGAAACTTATTGCTGAGAAAACTCTGGCTTAACTCTAAGCATTTTGTTTATAGTGAGACTTGAACTCGTGATATTCCCTTATATCGTATTTTTTTTAACGACAAATGTACGACCCTGTTTCGGAGAATATATGTTATCTTAATCAGGCTCACATATCTATTTTTCAGCCGGGACCGCACCCCCAACCCCCTCAGGAGAAAACTCATTGTTAAGAAAACCCACTGACTCAACTCTGAACATTTTTGCTCAGAATGATACTTGAACACATGACCTCCCAATTATTTACATGTCATAGGTACCTCAACTTAATCAGTTGGGCTAAGGATCATTCCTTATATCGTATCTAAGTTGTGAAAACATGTTATTAGAACAACCAATAAGGTTGTTGTTTTATGATTTTTAAGATATAGAATAAGATGACTTACGTCGAATCATTTAACTTATCATGTAACACTGGTATAAAACGAGAGCTAAGTTAATCATCGCGTAACATTTGCGCTTAATTTGTATATAGACCGGTAAAATAGGGTTCCCACCCGCCTTTTCCCCTTCACCCCTTTCATCTCTCACTCACGGTCATATCTCTCTCTCTAGATCTCTCTCTCTCTCTCTCTCTCTCTCTCTCTCTCTCTACGTATATATATATACACACACACATGTATCACGATCATATGTCTGTATGTATACGTACAGATTCCCTTAGAAGATTGCAACACACCAACGTGAGCCAAAGAGCTCACCATGTGCTGCTAATTTAAGTTTAAGTTTTCTTCTGGAAAACAGAAGAATTTCATCAACATCCGATGAACTGAGATTTTGTTTTATCTCCATCATCGTAATCAACTGAAGAATGGAGAAGAAGCCCCTTTTCGCATTGTTCGTCTTCATTTTCACCTTCAGCTTCGTAACTTCAGCTCTCACTTCACACCACAACGATCAAGTTGATTCCATCTTAGGTACTACTGCATTTGTTAACTTTGATTCGTATTCGTTAATCAATTAGTCGATGATTACTTTTCTTTAGCGTTTTGATTTGTCTGTTTCATATGATTATGTATGAATTTGACTATTTGAGCTCAGCATTGTTCTTGAATTTATGATCCTTGAGTCTTTGATTCATATTGAAATAGGAAGTAGTGTTGTAAATTTGTAAGGCAATTATTGGAGACAAATTGGGGGTTTTGTCACTTTGTGTGATTTGAGTTGAAACTGCTGTTTATTTGATTGAATCTCTTGGAATGATATGGTTCTGATGGATTTTTGAGTTGTTGCTGTAGAATATGTTGAAAGGTATGTGAATTTGTATAAATATGTGGTAACTGTGGTGGATAATTGTAGGGGAAGATAGCTTGGGCCATTGGAGAAATGGGATCTTGAGCTCAGCGGCTGAAGCCCCTGGTCCAGCCGGTGAACCATCTGGTGCGCTTGTGTTGGCAGGGTCAAGAACGAAAAGGCCTGATATTCTTAACCGGTTCAGGCGCTATCATGGTGGATGGGATATTACTGATAAGCATTATTGGGCGGTAAGTTTTCTTTTTGAAGTTTAGATGGTTCATGCTTTGTAATTCAGAACATAGGGATAGTTTGTTTATTTTACAGTTGTTTAGGTAATCAGTTTTCTTAGAACAACTCCTTACCTAATCGTCAAGATGGGATGTTTCGACTTTAAATAATCAGAAAAACATAAACGAGTTTAAAACTGATGATTGCTAATTTCAAATTGCAATAATCAATTCAAAGACATGTCCAAGCACCTCTTTTGTTTAGATTTAGTCTATCAGTAGAGCAGATAACAAACAAACAAACATGCATACATGGTAAAATCCCACTCAATAGCAGGATTTAGGTAAAATCTTTTCTCTACCTTAGGAGATAGAGAGGAATCATTGGAGCAGATCATGTATCAAAATCACTGTATCAGTCATTTTGTTCTGACAAGCTGGTACTAACTACTTGAATTAATTTGATTTAGACTCAATACACTTGTAGTTATGAACTACTGTTATCTAAGTCAAACCCCTCAAACTCTTGGATAAGATCAGAAAATTGTATGCCTTCTGCTTCATTACAACTGTAGGGGTGAGTGTTAATTGACTAGAACCGCCCAACCCTAATGACCTGACCAAGACCAAACCAGTTAAGTCATACCAGTTGGTCACTTGGTCCTCAGTATTAGAGCAGTTTTTGGTTTTGGACTTTTGGTCATGGGCCAGAACATTATACATTTGCTTTTCCGATAAACTTATGTTAATTTTCACTTTTCTACTTGAAACTTGTTAATGACATTGTCTACAGTCTGTAGGATTTACTGGGGCTGCTGCTTTTATTCTAGCCATCTTATGGTTTGTGTTCTTTGGCTTAGCCATGATCATACATTACTTTTGTGGATGGAGAATAAATATCAAAGGCATAGATTCCCGTGTATCCCAGATGATATGCTTAATTTTACTTGTTATCTTCACGTGTGCTGCAGCGTAAGTATCTCGAATCTCACAAAGTACAAAATAGAAGGGCCATTTCACAGCATTGACAAACTAAAACTGAATGATCAAACCATAACCTAACTGAAAAAATACGATTTGAAGTAGTCAAACTTATTTAAAAGTCAACGGTTTGGTTATGATTTGTTTGATAACCGATTTTTACTGTTTGATCATGGTTATATGTGTATATATAACCGAGTTAACCAAACTAAACCGGCATTAAGACCATCCTTTATATTTTTTGTTTTAACATAAATAATATGCTATATGTTGGATAAGCTATGTTGTTTTTTCATAAATAGCATATTACTTGTCATTTATTCTCGTTTATAAATTAAAAATATCGCTAATGTTATATTGAACGCAAGTACAATTGGATTTATTAATTGAAATTAGCCTGAATCCAACCATTTCCTAAGTCGACGTTAATTGAACTGAATTAACCGAACCTCTTTTCATATAACCGAATAAAGTGAACTGTATATAACCAAAACCAATGGGTTATGAAGATCAAAAAAATCTAAACATCACTTATAAGTTTGGTTTTAGGCTTTTAGCCCATAACTGAATGGAACTATACTCACCCCTTGACTGAAAACCATAGAAGAACAACGATATGGTCTAAAATTATGTTTACATCAAGTTTGACATGTAAAGTAAAAGAAAGACATAATCTTCATGAATTATAATTCAATTAAGAAATATGGTTTTATTTCAGGACTGGATGCATTCTTCTTTCAGTAGGGCAGGATGAATTCCATGGTGAAGCAATAGACACGTTACATTACGTTGTTGATCAATCAGATTACACTGTTCAGACACTGATTAATGTCACAGGATATTTATCACTTGCAAAAACTGTCAATGTGGCACAGTTTTATCTTCCTTCAGATGTTAAAGACAGTATTGACAAATTAAATATCGACTTAAATTCAGCATCAGACACATTGGGCCGAAAAACACATCAAACTTCACGAAAAATAAGAACTGTCTTCGATGCTGTGTACGACCACATTACAAACATGTTTCTTTTCTTTCGATTATGAAGTTTTAAGATTCTTGAAAAAAAAACTGTTTTACTTGTTTCTTTTTCAGGAAATCATCGATGATTACTGTTGCAATAGTAATGCTTGTTGTTTCTATTTTAGGCCTTTGTAAGTGTTCATAAGTGTTTCATTTCATCTGTTAACTTATTTTACCAAATCATTAATTACATTTCTTGGTTACAGTTTTGTCAATTGTTGGTCACAGGAACGCTATACACTTGTAAGTTCTTTCTTGTTCGTGTTCTTGATCTTGGGGGTGTGATTGTTCATCTTTCATGGTAAAATTTTTCTGTTATTTTTTTTTGCAGATTCGTTATCGGTGGCTGGTTGCTTGTTGTGGTTACATTCATTCTCTGTGGGGTTTTTGTAATTCTCAACAAGTAAGATGAAGTTTAAATCTTGATGTTAAATTTAAATCTTCTTTATTGGTCTGTTTCAATGATTTATGAACACCCCCGTTCGGTTTTTAAAAAAGATGAAATTTGCAGTGCGATCTCAGACACTTGTCTGGCTATGGAACAGTGGGTGGATCACCGGAATGCCGAAACTGCCCTTAGCAATATTCTTCCTTGTGTTGATCAGAGGACCACAAACCAGACTTTATACAAAAGTAAACAAGTGATCAATGACCTTGGAAATATAGTCAATGGGTTCATAGGATCATATGCAAATTCATATGGAATGCCAACAGGGAACCCTAATTATTACAACCAATCGGGCCCTTTGATGCCGTACGTGTGCTCTCCGTATGACTCACAACTCCAAGAACGAAATTGTTCATCCGAAGAGGTCTCAATGTTAAACGCATCTCTGGTACGTTGACTTTGTTCAGATCAAATTGACAAGTTTTCATCTTAAAGAATGGTGTAAGTTACACCCAATGTTGTTAAAACCAGACTGGACAACACCCTAGCCGGTTCTTGCACCATGGTTGAACCGGCACTGGTTGGACCATCATATTTATGACGAGTGCCAGTTGAACCGATTCACTTGATTTTAAACAATTTTTTAAATTTTTTTTCTTTTATAAGTTCCTTAAATTTAAAATTGGTAATTCTAGTTCACATGAATATTTAAGCCCGGTTTAACCAGTCGTACTAGTCCACTTAGTGAATGAGTAGTCTAGTCCGGTTATATAAACATTGATATTACATCATATAACGATTGAATGATCCAACTATGATTTGCAGGTGTGGCAGAACTACACATGCACAGTCTCGGAATCAGGATTATGCACCACCCCCGGAAGATTGACCCCTGACATGTACCAGCAACTAGTCGCAGCAGTAAACATAAGTTACGCCCTCCAACACTACACGCCACCTTTACTCAGCTTTCAGGACTGCAATTTTGTCCGGGTGACTTTCGCAACCATCACCTCCGACCACTGTCCGCCACTACAACACCACCTGCGGCTGGTGAACACCGCTTTAGCCCTCATTTCTGTAGGAGTAATGCTGAGTCTTTCACTTTGGATAGTATATGCAAACCGCCCCCAAAGGGAGGAAGTGTTTGCTAAAATTGCATCCAAGATTAAAGTCAAATGCCATGGAAAGTTATGTCGCGATGACCATACTGTACGTGTGTCATCGACAAACATAACACACCAAATAACCGAAGTTTGAGGAAGTCCTGTTTGTACACTATTCGCCTAAGGATTATAGAAACTAATAAATGAGTTTTAAGATCAATACAACAGTTTTGTATCATGAGAAACAACTGAAATCCCACATGAATTACAATAACATGATTATTAGCAAACTTAGTTACTATGGGCGTTTGCAAAATTTGTTAAGTGGTTCACTCACACAGAGTTACAAATTGTATGTCAGTAGTTGTTTATAATCCAAATTATAATTTCAATTTTTAACTTGCAGTAACTGCTAACCCTTTTGGTTGTTTGTTGTGTTTTCTTGATTTCGTATGGTTGATTAAAATCTTAATCGGATGAAGACAAAAAGATTTCAATTACATGAATGGGTGTTCTTTTATGTGAAATTTGTATCCAAATCGTAACCTAAAATCAGTCCCGATGATTCCTTTATATGGGGATTGAAAACGTTGTAATGAACAAACATGATTCTTCATCAAAAGAAGTGAATTTGTGGTTATAATTGCCATAACTATCAAACTGTTTACAATTATTACTTCATTGATAGCTAAGGTACTACCACCGTCAGTAATAACGGAGTTACTATTGACCACTACAGACCTCTAAACCATCAATAGTAACAAAGTTACTTCCGATCATGGTTCCAACTAAAAAAATTATTGTTGTTAATGAGACCAAAGTTGTTATCATGTATGCAAACCTATTAGTGCTTCCGACTTTTGAGAAGATTTATTACTTCTGATTTGCTTTTCATTATGAATAAATCTTGTTTAGTGACATTAGTTCCTGTTTTTTAATTTGATTACAAATCTTATGTGCAACATTTTTTCAATTTTTTAAGGTCCTGGTATCAAAAAAGAAAAAAAAAACTCTTAAACATGATCACAGGCATGAAAACGAACACAACACACTAACAATGCACACCCGAATGACAAAGGGCTCATTAACATACAAACATATTCTCAACGACCAATATTATTATTAGTATTGTAAATACAGTAGAAGCTATATTATCAAACTGAGACCAAAAACCAACCATGACAGCAAAATCATTGTTTATTGTAGTAACTACTCTGGTTAGGAGGGTAAGGAGAAGGGGCTGAATATGGTGGCCGAGAAAAAGATCCAGGTTGCTGACCTGGTGCATTGTAGTATGAGCCCTGCCAGCCAGGATAAGCAGGCTGACCATACTCATAGCCGCCAGTAGGTGGCGGTTGTTGGCCATGCTGAGGTGGATATGAAGACGGAGGCCCGTCACGGTAAGGTGGTGGTGCTTGGGGGAAGGAATAGGGCGGGTGCTGCGCATATCCTGATGTGGCGGCAGGCTGTGGAGGGTGTTGCTGAGCATATGCAGCTGCTGCTGGTGGCGGCTGCTGCTGCTGCTGGTAATAAGGTGTTTGAGGGTGCGGTTGGTTGGTGGGGCCTGGCTGGGAAGATGTTCTTTGAGGTCCGGTTGAAGGGTAATTGTAAGTGTTTGAATTTTTACTGTCTTGAAAACTTAAACCTGACACTTGTCTTTGTACATCTTCAATCATTTCTTTACATTGTATGCTTCGTGTCATCACGAAGTCGCTGCACTGTTGCTTTACACTAGTGATTGCATCCTGTTTGATAAAATAATCATCTTAATTTAGATATGATAGCTATATGCAACAAGATCAAACTCAAATCGCAACAAAAATGATCCATACCTGAAGAGTGACATAAAACTTGAGTCCTTCGTTTATGTTCTCTTTAATTTCTCGATATTTGGCTATGGCAGCTTCAATCTGCTTATAGCACTTTTCACAAGCAGCTGCAGACAAACGAAAGTAAAATAGCATCTAATGTTTCATATAATATTAATAATATATTTATGAGTTACTAACTTCTATGGCATATCAATGTGACAAAATGCACGAATTGACTCAAGAAAAGGGTCAAAATAGAAAATTTTGGCAATGGGTCAACTCATGTTGAACACTTCATTCTCTCTCTTTCCTTTTTTAGTTTATAAACAAGCGATGTAGTAAATACCAAATATAATCATAAATTTATAGTTCATTAATACACAAACATTTTTAAAACTTGATTTAGTTACCAATAAACATTTAGTGAAAGAAAAAGTTACCTCTGTAGTCCTCAACATTGAAGGTGCCAGCAAATTCTCGGTTTTGAGCCTACAAACAAGAGAACTAATTAGAATTGACAAGAATCAACAAACATTGGCAACCATGCTTTTTAACCTAGAAATCTGATTTGATATGTAGAAAGAGGTATAGGAAAAAGACCTGAATATGTAGCAATAGTTCCTTCTGAGCTTGAAGGTTTTTAGATATTTCTTCACATATATGATTATATTTTGCTATCTCTTTTCTGAATAGATCCTCGTATGAACCTGTGGATGTCATCAGCTTTGGGAGTATATCATCCTAAAGCCAATGAATATAGTTGTAAGAAACATTAAAAACTTAATTTGATGGACCTGCAAATTATGGGGATAATTATACTACATCAAGGTTGCAATTTATAGCCATTAGCATAAAGTATATGACTAGTAGAATTAAGCACACCTTTCTCTTCATATCTTTCAGCATGTCTTCCAGACCTGCCCGTTGAGCACCCAGTGTCTCTAAGTGCCTCTGCAAAACAAGACAATATAAACACATGTAAATTTCATTAAAAACATGGCAAGTATAACTAGATGAGTAAGTGTAACAAGTATCATAACTTGCAAAGGTAAGGAAAACTGAAATAAACTCGTCAAGTCATCAGCAAAATATAAGAAAGATTACCAAGCTCTGTTTCAGGGTCCCCACTATAGCATCTTCATTGGCATCCAAAGACATGATTGGCTTAGCCAAGGTTGGCAGTACTGATTCAATCTGGAAAATAAAAAATGCATAAAATTATACACAAGAAAACTCAAGTTAACCAACTTTTTTCCACAGGAAGTTTTGAACAAAGATGTTACACACATTACATTAAAGTGTGATTGCCTGAATATCACAAGATTAAATTGATTCAGCCCTAAAAATACTGAATGAGTACATATATCTAAAACTCTCACATAGATGTTAAAGTAATAAGAAATACCATACGATTAATAACCATGCAATTATGTACAATTTCAAGGTGTGGGTAATATAGCTTTGGACTCAAATATGATCTCATATGTTTTTGACTCAAAGTAGACTTCTATGTAATCACTTCATCCCATAAAATTAGATTATAACTGAAATTAACACAATTTGTATAACCGTCTTAGACATCTGGTTCCCTGTGAAAAAAAAAACGGATAAAAGCGTTTCAGATCAACCCAACCTGACCCGCAAAAATAAACTACCCGTTTAAATCTCTTACCCAAGGACCTACCTCTAATTAGAAGTTCCGATGTGAAGCTATAAAGGGAAATAAACATCAAACAACTCTCATCATAACTGACTCTAGATTTATTCTATAAGTTCAAGAAAACTTACTGGACGGCGATCTAGAATTGACATGAGCTCCATATTGTCTCTCACAGAGCGTTCAATTTTACCATCACTATCTGCGGCTTGCTTTAAATTTGCTGCAAACCTATTTAATCTATCCTGCAGGTTTTTGGTGAGAGTACTAGACTGAGGCCTGGTCCACCGTGTCCCAAATTGGCTTCTAAATTGTGCATCTTCTGCTGCTTCTTTTTGAAAAAGCTCCTCCGTCTGAACCAACAGTTCATGGTTAACCCTCCTTAAATCACGAAGTTGTTGAAGCTCACCCTCTAAGCCAGCTGGACCGCCACTAACTTGAACTGCTTCCACATCTTCCCATAAAGCTGTTGGCAACACAGAGTGTCCTTCCAATGCAAGAATTGAATCAGGTAGGTCCATTTCCTTAAGACTCACTCTAGCCAGCTCACTTCCTTGCTGCAACTTCTCAGCTTGAGTTCTGATGACATCGTCAACCATTTCAGTATACCTTGATAGAGCCTTTGCACTGCTGTCAGGAACAAGACTTGTAAACATCTTATCTCTACTTGCATCCAACACCTCATTCATGTTCAACGGCTTGACCATCGCAAATGCAGGAAGAGGTGCCAGTGAGCTTGCTGGTGGGACCCTCATTAGGTACACCCTGTCATTCTCCTTCATAGCCCTCTCTAGATTAACTTTCAGATTCGTCTCTAATTTATTAATCGCATCAAGAATCTGCGCTGGAGCACCCTTTGAAGATGACTTTTTGGCATCAGTCAGCACCTCAATACCACTCTTTAACCGTGCAATTTCTTCTGCAATCTCTTCTTTCTCATGAAGCTCTAAACTGTATCTATAACAAGCCTCCGCATTAAACAATGCCGCCTTTAGCTGAACATGCGACAGCCATGTTTTGTCAAAGTGGTTAGTGAGAGGTGCAACCTTCAGTGCAGCCAAGGCTTCTTCGTAATACAGACCCACCTACATATAAACACATGTTAATTGTGTGAGACTGTAAAGCATATAGTCTTCTCTTTACAATACCATATGACACTTGCAGTTAACTTAATTACATCAAGTCTACTAATGAAAACAAACTCAATTGCATTTCAAAAGGACAGATCATGTAACAGTTCAACACTTAATCCCAGTTAAATAGCACATACTGCTTAAGATCAACACAAATGTATTGAACTTAAACAAGAAGTTAACTGCAGATTTGATCAAGATTGACCTGTTTTGAGATCTTTGAACAAACTCCAGGAGTACTCCCTTTAGCAATGGAGTTCTCAAACACACACTCCTGCGCTTGTGCCAGCATCAACCTCTCCAACATCCCCACACACTCCACCGAAACATCCACCGTCGTCGAGTTCCCAACCGTCGCCTTCATAGACTCATTATCCCTCAAAAACGCAAACGCACCAGCGGCAGCAATAAACGAGTGAGACGCCTGACGTCGTCCTTCCACCGTCGACCGATCAAACGTCAGCCCAATCTGACAATACACCGCCCCCAAATTAAACAAAACCGCCGCCTTCTCCAAATGAATGTTCTGCTGACACGCCTTCTGCTTGCTCTTGAACGCATCGTGCCACGTGAATGTAACGGAGTTAACGTGATCCTCATCGGAGGAGATCGGAAACCTCGATTCAACAGCGGTTAGGGCTTTGAAGTAGTTCTGAAGAACATCACGACGTGCGGTGAGAGAATCAGCAGCCGTTGATCGTTCGATGGTGCTACGCATCTGTTTTAGGGTTTCGAGGTCGTCGTCTAGGGTTTGGGCCTCGCGTTCGGAGTAATTGAAGACGATGTAGTTGCGTAGGGGACGATAGAGGTCGGTTGCGGTGGTCTTCTTGTCGGAGATTGTGAGCATAACGTTCGTCGCCGGCGATGATGACGCCGGAGAAGCCATGATCGGTGATTACGAGATCAATTGGATGCTTGATTGTACGGAGATGAACAGCTGTGATAATTATGTGTGTGTGTGTGTGTGTGTGTGTGTGTGGGGTTTCAGCTTTGATTTGGTTTTTCTTACTTGATAAGAAATGACGATGTTTCAGTTGGAGTGATGAATACGTCGTTAACCGTTTGGTGTTAGGTACATGATTTATAACGGTAGAAATGTTAATATTGCATTTTTATATCAATGGCGTGTAGTATAATATGAAATAATAATGCTCCTGGTAAGGGTTTAACAAATACTGTAGCTTTACTATTAGAATTAGTCGTTAAAGTTATGATGTATAATTTTGTTTTTTTAACTGTTAAAAGATGATGTAACAAAAGAATTTAGTTATTTTTAACGTAATTATGTATAATAATATTATTTATTATTATGTGGTGCATTTATTATATTAAATAAAAGTTATTTACTTATATAGATAATAACTAGGTTTAGACTTGTAGATCTAGTCAAGTTAGGCATAAGAAACTCGTGTTTGTTTATTAAAAATATCAGATTTAGGTTAAAAGTTTGGGCTCAAACTCATTTAAAGTTGTCTCGATTAAAGTTTTTATGACTCGTCTTGAATTGTTCACGAAAATTTATGATTGTTGTGATTCTATATGAATTTATTTGACTCTTTGAGAATGCATTAACAAACTAGGCATGTATATTGTCTGTCTATTGGTTGGATATTTCAACATACTAATACATCTATTGAACTAGAATTTTAAAAAATATAACATAGCATAAAACAAAGTAAATACAATAAATGTGTTGCCAACAAAAACATTGTGAGGAGGTAGTATTTTTTTGTCAAATCAGTCGACAGAAAATCATATCAAAAGAAAATTCCATTATTAAGACGATAAATCAGTAACAAAGACAATAACTTTAGTTTTTATAGGTGAAATGTTAACTAATTAGTAATCATAATTAGTAATCATCCATTGGTCCGGATGAAAGTGTCATATATGATAAAAAATGGTGAAGGGAATGAGAGTTACAAAAATTGGGATATATGTGTAGAGGCTATAACCATCATAAACATGCAATCTATAACATCTAGCTTAGTTTTGTATGTGGAATAACAACTAGCCATTACTTAAATTAAGGTAAAAAAATTCTCAAAACACTTAAAAGAACACAACATGTATGATAACGGAAATATACATAACGGAAACAAGATAGGAAAGTGTAGAATCGGTGTTTGTCACTTAAACACAATGTTTTCTCTCAAACTCACCTAGAACAACACTCGGGTATATGAAAAATCAATAAAAGTTGATCGCAATATATAAAGTAATATAGAACACAGAAAGATAATTTTCAAGATACTTTTATATATTGATTCTCAACTCAAAATACAAGACTCTTACAAGCAGATGTTGTTATGTCTCACTTGGTTATAATGAGTTTCAAAGAGAACCTATATATAAT
>BJCM01062250.1:0-17881 GCA_018326385.1 Flaveria bidentis | reverse complement strand
GAACAGGGTCAATGATCAGCAACTTGAGATTTCATATCTTAAGGAACAACTAGCTGGGAGACCTTTAAAGGGACCTCAACCAGGAACACAAGAACCTATGGAGGTGGTTGACCTAACTCCTAGCTCACCTATGCAAGTGGGTAATGCTACAAAAAAGGGGGAGAAAGTCATTACTGCCACAGAACCTGGGAGTTCCTCAAGGAGTATGGACATTGAGGACTCACCATCCTCACTTGCAATTGTGCCTACTCAACAACTTCCTCAAGTTCATATTGATATGGACTCAATAGAATCCTTAATACAGAGTCTTTTTGAGGAAGGGATACCAAGGGTCATGTCATCTCCATCAACTTCCAATCACATCATTGGGTGGAGGTATGACAGCAACAGGATAGCCCTAATCATCATGAAAGTTCAAGGGAAGCAAGAGATCTTCAATTTTCAGACCCTGAACTATTATGATAGTCTGGATTTAGTCATCATGTCACTTGTCAATCCAAGCCAATCAAGACAAGCTAACAAGTTGGCTTAAAGAATCTAAGACCAGATCACTGCAGAGTTCAGCCTTAGAAGGAGACAGTGGGAATCAAGAAATGTCATTGGTCAACTGGATGTTGAGGCAGACCCTAAGATTAGATTCATAGTGAAAACCTTGACTGAAGGCCAGTGACAGAACTTGAGAACCCAGTCTTATCACCAACAACTGCTGCAGAGATCAATGCCCCTTTTGAGACACCTGTTGGTGAAGGTGATTCTCAACCTCTCTCTAGCCAGAGCTTAGAAGTTGCATCAAGCAATGAAGGCTAAAGATCTCTCCACCCTGAGTCACAAAGGTCTGAGAGTGACAAAGGGAAAAGAAAGATGACATCTGAGGGGATTGAGGAGGATGAGAGAGAGCAAAAGGAAGCTGAGGGGAGAAAGTTCCTCTACTGAGTCTTCAAGACTCATGGAGTCTGCTATCAGGGCTGCCCCTAAACTAGATACTCAAAATAATGAGTTAAGGGCAGTCAGGATAAACTATTTGCAGACAAGGAACTATAACATAGATAATGTCATTTCTCTCCCCTTGGAAGGGTTGAATGAACTGGTTGAGTTGTAAAGGTCAAGGGAGAAGAAGGAGGCAGAAGATGCAGAGCTTCTAGTACTAAGTGTTTTGGTAGCATAAGCCTAGGGGGAGTTTGTAGAGAATATATGAAGAGGCTGATGCAACCAAACATCCAAAGTCTATCCTGCATGCTGCACAAGTGCATTGAAGAAGAATGCTTAAGAAGTTTTACACATACAACAGAAAATACTCTAAGTGTAATATCTTCCGAAGCCAAAGATGAAGTCTTCCGAAGCTTCAGAGACAAAGTCTTCCGAAGCTTCAACTCTTGAAGACAGATTTCTTCCAAAGACTTTTAGTAACATGCTTTATCTGATGTACTTTTCCATAAAGTTGGACACCTTTCCGCTGCAACTCTGTAAAGTCACCAATTTGCATGAGTTGGTGAAAAGGTACATGCTTTTGGTAACTGTACATTGAGGTCTTGAGTCTGTAACTTTTTACTTCATGTACTTTATCCTTTTTTTAATAGATAAGGATGTGAACTATGGCATGTCATAGTCACTAGTCAAAAGGCAATCTGCCTTTTGACTCTACAATTGATTTTGTTTGTGTCTAGTCAATTGTATCCAACTAGCTTTTATAGTATGACCGGCTATAGGATGTAGTATAAGTATTTCTTGTTCTTGTATCTTTCTTTTATGCTTTGTAACACTTGTAATAGAACTTAAGAAAACAATATATTGCATCCTTGAAAATCATACACTTGTGTATCTTGTTCTCTTGTTCTGTCTCTTACTAATTAGTTGTGTTCTTAGTATCTTATCGTGGTTAATCCAGTCTACTGTTTAATTAAGTTAAGTTGCTCTCCTCTTTGTGTTGTTGTGTTGTAAGTGGACCCCTTCACCGGTCCTGCAAAGATTACCTTCAGAAAAGTTTTATACTCGGAAGAAAGCTTTACTGTTTAACGGAAATCTTTTGGGCCTCACATTGTGAAAAGGTAAATATTTTCTTAAAGATGTCAGAATTTTTTCAAATGAATTTTATCTTACCGCCATTGTTACATCATACCCCAAATCATCATTTCACCGTATCCATCCGCCATTTTCACCCATTTAAATACTTCCGACTCACTTCCTTAATCTTTTTACCATTTTCACTGCCCAAAGCTTCTTTTGTCTTCACTTTACCCAAAATCAAACTTTTCCTCTGTAACTTTCTTGAACAATGGCACTAAACCTTCAGCATAACCAAGTCACACTCATAGACTCTTCCAAGGATGTTGACTTCTCTGAAATCATCTCCTTTCTTACCCAATCCACCTACTACATTGCCCTAACTGTCAACCACACTGTTTATTTGAACCACATGGCCGAATTTTGGGGAAACGGATAGATTGTAACTCTAAATGGAGTTAGAGTTCTTAGGTTGAGCATCTATGGTAGGAATTGATCATATCTGAACAAATCATCAAGGAGCATCTAGAGCTTCATGATGAAGGCTCTCCTATAGAGTTTCCTAAAGCAGACCTGGATGAAAATATACCTAGATGGGATATGGTGGTGATGTGAGCAGGTCAATTATGTACAAGTTCAATTTTTCTTACAATTGGAGGTTCCTGCTTTACATAGTCCTTCACTACCTGTCAAACAAGTCTGGGGGATGGGATCAAATCCCTTATGAACTAGGATGCCTAGTTTGGGTTGGTAAAAGTGTGAGACTTGATTGATAGATCACTTATTATCGATACTATAAAAAATAAATCTTTTTTTTTCCAGTTAATTACACGATTGGTCCTTGTAGTATGCCCATATTGCAAGATTCATCCTACCTTTTAAGATATTACATGATTGGTCCTAACTGTTTACCAAATCGTAACACGATTAGTCCCTAACACTAACTTATGTTAAGTTTTTCAGTTAAGTGGAGGCGAAAAGTCTAAAATATCCCTAACTTACAAGACAAAATTAAAAATTATATATTAATTAATATGTGAACCCCACTCTATTTTATAAAAAAAACTTAATAAATATACATACATACGTATACAAAATACATATTTAGGGGAGCTTATGTCTAGTTTAGAGCATTAAAATAACTAAATTTAACCCATGTTTCTGCTAGTATGATATTATCCATTTGTGGGATATTTATTTATCGTAATAGACTTGGTCAGATTTATATTACAATAGCAACCCAAAAGGTAACTGTACAAACTTCTAACTTAGTAAACATGTAACAACCAATCAATATTGTGTGTTCTATTTACTAGCTAGAAGTCAAAATGATGATGTTGCTCTCACGAAAGCATATGTATGATACTTAAATCTAAAAACATTCTTTGTGAACCAAACAACTATAATAGATGTGAAAATATAAATTTCCAAATTTTATTCAAGATGTAATGTTAAGAAAGAAATCTCATAATGCTCCTCAATAAAAATTATGCAATGTATGTATATCATATAGAATGCATTTTAAATACCTATCTAGGAACAAAATCAGATATTGAAACTTCATTTATGGAATATTGAGATGATCTTGATCTGGATTTCGATATTTTAGGTTTTCCTAAACCACTACTCCCCGTCGAAGAACTGTATTCTTGTAGGAGTGGCATTTCAGGATCGATATTACTGCGCACGAAAAATGCAGGTTCTGATGGTACGGGAAGTGTGATAGAGAAGCTATTGAGCAGAAGAACAACTGTAGCCATGGTTGGTCGATCAGAAACATTTTCTTGAACACATAATAATCCAATATGGATACTTCTAATAATGTCGCGCAATGAACCTGCACCTTCTTTCAACGTGGGATCGATTATATCTGTTGGTGTCCCGTTCTTCCAGCTTTTCCATGCCTAAAAGATTTTAACACTCTTACTATCGTTATTCATATGCTATAAAGCAAAAAGTTTAGTGTTAAATTTATTTCCTCCAAAATAAATATTATGCACTTGGTGTATATATTTTGTTTTAGACTTCATAGAAAGGGTGAATACTTACGAAGCTTAGAAGGTCTTCTACGCTCTCTCCATTCTGAAAACAATGATTTTTTTGAGCTGTAATCATCTCTAGTAACAATACTCCATAGCTAAATACATCTGACTTCACTGAAAATTGACCATGCATGGCGTATTCAGGTGCCATATAACCGCTATAAGAAGGCATGGGAAAAAAGTTATCACTTGCTAACACATTACCACGCACACACTTTTACATGGATTGGATATTTTAGAAACTCTTTAGTACAAGAGCATAACAATCATGAAGAAAACCTCAATCACATAAATATGCATTGTACAATGTTAATTCGACATGCCTTGTTATCAAAAAGTTTGAAGGCAAAAATGAATACAAGCGATGAAAGCTTGTATATTGTGATGTCACTTAATACTTTTCCATATGTTTGTTAAAGTTATTGACATTTTTTATTAGTAAGTTTGAATTGTCCGTCTAAAAACTTTCATTCGAGGAAGTGTACTTACTAGGTTCCAACAATTCGACTTGTGTCTCCTTGGGTTTCTTCGGTTTTAAACAACCTTGCCATGCCAAAATCAGCGATTTTAGGGGTCATTTGGGCATCTAACAACACATTACTTGCCTTCATATCACGATGAATTATTCGGAGACGAGAATCTTCGTGAAGGTATAGTAGTCCCTTTGCAACGCCTTTTATAATATTATATCGTTTTTCCCAATCAAGAACTGCACGTTTTGATGGATCTGCAAACACGAGAAATTTTTATGAATAAGTAACAATATTTAATATAACAAAATTTATCTATTACCCATGTTAAATCCATGAAGCATCATATATTTGCTAGACAAATCGACCAATTAACTGCTCAGACATAATATGTAACCCTCGTAAAGGCCTAATGTTTAGTAGTCATGTTATTTATGTTTATGCTATACAACTTGTGGTTTTCAAAAGAAGACGTGTTGTTAAGAACTTACCAAATATAAATTGATCAAGGCTTGCATTTGGCATGAACTCATAAATAAGAAGTCGTTCGCTTCCTTCTATGCTGAAGCCAAGCAGGCGTACCAAATTACGATGTTGAAGTTTTGCCACCAGCAAAACCTCATTCTTGAACTCAAGGTCCCCTTGTCCAGAATCCCATGCTAGCCTCTTCACTGCTATTTGGTTCCCATTTCCAAGTATGCCCTAAATATCATATGATTGAGTATATCACTGCTTAAGTATAGCAAGAGTCTAAAGTTTTGTGCACATACTACACCACTTATATAATTTCTACCCTATTCTTTTGTTTCGCATTCTAAAAATTGAGTAAAACTTTGTCACTTGTTTCACACTCATATGCATGTTTTATAATATGGTTACCTTTACATACATAATACTTAAGAAAGTAGGGAGTACTTTTAAGTGTGTACACAAGGATGATCAAGTAGAACTTGGTTTATTCAAGTTTATCTTTATAACTTCTAATTTTTTTAAAATAAATAACTTACACACCCTGCAATCTTACTCTTATATCCATGCCTAATTGTTCAATATAGGACTAGAATACTCAATGTCCTAGAGTGAAAGATATTTTCAAACACATATGTGTACCCTTAAATCACAGACCCATTGGTTAATTTGTACCATTACAAGCAAAACATTTTATTTTTGTAAAACATTCTATCATCAGTTATAAATATAAAAATTATTGTGCCATTTTGTATTCTTCATTGTTATAAATGCAATCATTGTGTCATGTTATAAGTGTGACAAAACTTTAAACTTTCTATGCATTTCCCAAAGTAGTGTATAAAAAAGCATGAGTATGTATTTGTTTTAGTTATATTGTCAAAAATAAAAGGGTATATACCTTATAAACTGTTCCAAAACCACCTCGTCCGAGCTTATTTTCTTCAGAAAAATCATTTGTTGCTGTTTTTATCGTACTAAAGTCATACTGCAAAGATTCTGCCGAGCCAATATCCATAGTTTCGGCTATTAGAAAAAAAAAGAGGACTAGTTAGGAGTTGCCTTTGTGACAATGTGTTAGCAGACAATACAGAATATGAATCCTAGCATCCTCTCGTAAGTAGAATTCTAAGCTATGATATAGACTTACTTTGTACACCTTCGGGGGCCGCTGGAGGATTCACTTCCCTTTTCTTCTTTTTCAATCTCATAAAGAAACAAAGTGAAGTGATTAATACAACAATGGTAACTATCACAATGACAACTATAATTATCACAGTTCGTGTGGTGTTGCTCCCTTTGCCTGTAAAAATAAAAAAAAGTTAGCAATAAATACATGATGTTATGGTTTAAGAAAATTAACAAAACTAAAAATAACTTTTCTTTACCAATATAGGATTAGTAGAAGGTTAACAGAGGAACTTGTTAGGATTGTTGGTCTGGTCAACTCGTAAGACTAAACTAAATCTTTATACTTATTTTATTTCTTTCTTCAAATTACTAATATTATGTAGTTGTAAACTCAACTCAAATGGAGTAATTAAGGTTATCCTTGACTAATCAAGTCATTCTTTTCTAAAAAAGTCGAATAATTTGTCATGCTAAGGTTCATAAAGAATCGTATACACATCATCAACAATCAAATCCAAAGTTAAATATTTTATTTTATTTCCTTAATTTAACACATCTATATGTTAATCATGACCGGTTCCGTCATTGTTAATAGGATGCCCGCCTACTTAGATAGCCAACCATCAACCAATGATTTTTAGCCCAACTGGTTAAGGTAAGGTACTTACAACATGTAAATAAATAAGAGGTCATGGGTTCAAGTATCACTCTGAATAAAATGCTTAGAGTTGAGTCAAGGGGTTTTCTTAAATATGAGTTTTCTCTTGTGAGGGTTGGGGATACGGTCCCAGCTGGGATACGGATAGGTAGGTCCGATTAAGATAACACCTATCCTTCGAAGCAGGGTCGTACATTTGCCGTTCAAAAAAAAAGCCAACCATCACTTTAACGGTCTGGTTAAACTTGACGGTTCTTAAGCTTCACTATTTTTTTCATCCAATTCAAGCCATGGTTCGGTGATGCAAGGCCTAAATCATTTATTTAATTATTTTTCAAATGTTAAGAAAATAACGACAAACTTGGTTTATGTTTGAATATATTTATTGGAATACCAACATTATTTATGACAACATTGGCATCCATTATACTAAAACCCAATCCTAAACTTCTTTTTGTGCGACCGCGGTCGTATAGAGTATTAAACATTTAAGTTGTTTTATTGATCTCCTATCTAGTCTTGAAAACATTGATTTTTATTAAAGTATAATATGTATTGTTCACATTTGAAGTGTACCATTGTGTAATTTCTCTGTTGTTGCATCCCTCAATTGTAAATTTTACTTTTATAGACAGTATCGTAAATTTAGACCGGTAAACCCGATGCATCAAGGCTTTGTGGGCGTTGAGTCCAAGTTTCGGACCAACTTGGGTATAACGTACATGTGCTTACTTTGTTTTTCTTCAAAAACTTATTTCCAAAACTCAAACTCGTAAGTATCATATCACATAACAACAAACTTACCGTTGTTTTAATACTCGCTCATTAAAGCCGAGTCTATTGATGGATAACTTATACCTTAGGTTTATTTTTGGAGTGAGTGAAATGCATCTCTCTTTGACTTTTTAGTCGAAGACTTTAGTGCGCACCCATTAAGTGCAACATATACACGCCTTATCAAGAATCAATTATATTATAAGATAAAGATATATTATTTATTATTGTATAGGATATCTTCTCGTTTACATTATATTGTACGTATTTTATATTAGAGGAGATAAGATTAAGGAAAAAATGGTGGTAATTATTTTAATGAATTGAAAAGTTGCATATTTTATTAAGCTTTGCGTATAAGTAAATAAAAAAAAAGAAATATGTGATAGTGATTTGTAGGGTTAGTTTTATACAATTATTTATTTATCTATGTTAAAATCAGGATAATATGAAGTTTGACATTGTGTGTTAGATTTAACATAAAGTTGCTGGAGTTCTATCGTGGCTCACATCCCTATGCGAACCTATCTATCTCCTTCACTATAGAATTGGCTATGAGATTTGGGTATTGATCTTGCTATATTTTTCACCATGTTGTGTTAAGTGTTAACACCAGGCCTCCGTGTGGTTCGTGACCAATGATGCCGTGAGACAGCTTACGAGCATTAGTTTCAAAAGCTGACCATTAATCAACAGTCTAAAACAGAAAAAAAGTATTTAGGAAAATCAATTCTGTTTCCTATTTGTATCTTATTTATCTCTCACTTACAGAAGTTTATATATTCTCTTTTCACTTTTGCCACACTTTTTAAATGGATTAATCATCATTTAGGTTACGTCACAACAGCCAATGTCGCCACCCAGACTTTACTACGTACAAAATGCTAAAAGTTCATGTCTAAGAACAAGAAAAGCTCTCATAAAGTTGCTAATGAGCTTTTGGTATGTGACTATCTTTTTTTATAATCCTGCATATACTGACAAAATGTTTTGGTATCGTTTTGGATGAGCTGACAACTATTCTGAGGTATAGTTAGATTTGGGGAAAGAGATTATGTAGTTCCTACAAAAATATGATGTGAGATATATTGGCTAAATTGACCTAGAGTATCATTTAACAACTATATAAGGCAGCCAAAGCTTAATATGATTTTCCCTGGTGCTTGGTAGAATCGAGTGCACACATAAGGAATGACCAAACTGCCCAATCGTGTGGCAAGGTCAGTACATATGGGGTGATTTTACACAAGACGATAATTGCTAGAAGTTGTGGCATCATTTGATCTATGGATTTGTCATACATTATTTGATGTTATAGTTCCAACTTCCAACATATTAATTTCTAGAGAATTCGCCTATTTTTAATGACATCATAGATTTTCATATTGGAGTTATTAATCAATTCTCAAACTTTATAAATACTGATATATTAGGGTACCCAATTTGTTATTAATCAGTTCTTTTTTTTTTTTAATTCAAAAAGCAATGTTCAATTGCCCCGTACTTGTCACCTTTATTACACATGGTGTTAGTTGAGTCCCATTCAATGCAGGCTGGAAGACTGGTAAGCCAACGCCCCCACACGCCTTTTTTGAATAAATATCTCTTTTAGTAACTTAAATAATTTAATATTTTCGTTAGTTAATTATCTAAACATTGATTATGACATAAGTGCATACGCCAAGAACATTTGTAGTCGTAGTCAAAGTGTATGTATCAAATTAAATTTTTTAACAAATTCCTGTTGCGTGTTTGTGTGGATGTGCCTTTAGTTTTCATATTATTTAACATACGCATAGACTCATACCTGATGGTGGTGGTGGTGGTGGTGGGACTCGCGGAGGAGGCGGTAAAAGCGGTGGTGGTGACGGTGGCGGGGCACTCTGGTTGAAAAACCGATATGTCTCGTATCTAAAATTACACATAGGTAGAAGAATTCGTCCTCCAACCGCCCCATTAAAATATAACGTAATCCGATTAATAATATCCTCCAAGCAATCGTTACACTGCGTCTGCGACAGGTCTGGAGTGCACTGCACGAGCCCATAGATCGTCGAAAAGTCGGGACCCGTCGTGTTGTTGCCTGCAAACTTCCGTAGGGGCCCGCCCGCTGCCGCATCCTCTCTAAGCTTCTTTAGTAGTGGCCCCAAAGCACCATTGAACCGATCAATATCCGTTGAGTTTTGTCTGTTAGCCAGATACACGTAAAACTTTATTCGTGTGCTTCCCAATATAACCTCGTTGGAGTATTTGACCAAACAGTAGTCGTAATATCCTATTGCTTCTTTTTGATTCGGACAGAGTTGGCGCAACTTAATGATAGAGTCGTTAAGACAACCCCTACACACGTCCGGAGTGACGTCGCCTCGACAAAGGGCGACGGAGTTTACGGTGTCATTGCCTCGGCCCGTGGTGCGGTTGTAGAAACCGAAGCCGTTGTTGGTTGTGGGGAGGATGGAGAGAGTGGCGTTGAGGTTTCGTTGGTACGGGCTGTTTGCGGTGTAGTTAGCCGCGTTTTCGCAGAAGTAGGAAATGAAATTGGGTTGAGCTAAAGTTTTGGTATTGATTAAACATATGAAGGTAATAGATAAAAAGTATAAGAGCACTTTTCCTACTAAGATCAACATGGTTTCCAGTGATGGAGGAGCTAGAAAGGATATGCATCAAATCTAAGGAGTTGGATAATAAATACTATAAAAGTCCTGTATATTGACCAAGTCAGAAGAAAATTTAATACAAATTAAATTTTAAATAGAACCCACAAACCTCAAGCATGTTGTTTGTGGAGAAGAATGGTGCACGATCGATAGATGTCTTAGGACTGGAAATAACAAAAAAGTCGTTGATATTGACCAAGTCAAAATTAAAGAAGGCATGAATGTAAGTTCAAAACAACATATTACACATGAACCTTCCCACAAAAACTTATTAAGCGGTAAGATGGGTCTATACCCGACGATTCCAGGAATGGATATTAAACACTACAAAATTATATACGTGTTGTATACTTTTATACTTGTCGTATAAGGAGGTCGTATAACTCTATACAGTACGTATAACCTATCTGGTAACCCCTTAAATTTTTACTCGTAGTCAGTGTCGAATTTTACAATACGACGCCCCATTGATTTTCCTCGTTTTCAGTGTTTTCGACCCTATATATATGCCACATATGATGTCATACGAGGCATATAACAAGAGTGTCAATTTATAATATAAGATGTATATAATATATCCTAAATAATATATCGTTTTTATACATTAATGGGATAGAGGGGATTAGCACATACTTTAAGAGGAACGGTTTGATGGGTTTATTTGATTTATTTTCGTAGTATAAACATATGTGTAAGGTATTATAGCTTTTTTTCAAGTTTTTCTTTGAGTTTATAATATTAAAAGGGTCATGGAAGTTAGTTCAAATAATTATTGTGTTTAATGTTTACTTTGATACAATTAATTTCAACAATTGGTGTCAGAGTGAGGTGCGTATTAACCTCTTGAAGACGGTGAAGTTCGAGATCAAATGTGAAACAAGTTCTTGCAAACGACACCCGACCCGTTAAACTTTATTAGTTCTGTGTTAATTGCGATCCAAAGAGTTAAGAAATCTTGTAATTAGAACAAGCAATTTCTGATCCAAGCGAGATCAGTGACATGTTAGTTGGTATTTTTTAGAGTGTCTACCAATATATAAAATCATTACAACCACAAACACTTTATACCAACATCATGTTGTAGTTAATAGTCGAAGAACAATGGATATTTATGTGTAGTTTGATCATTTGACTTTAAGTTGTGTTCAGATTTCAAAAAAGGTTGACTGGTTCTTCCGATCGAAATATCTGGGCATGCAAATTTTCTTTTTCTTTTTATTTTTCTTGTTTATGTGAAGTTTCCGTGAAAATAAAGAGAATATTTTTAATTGTGAGTTCGAGCTACGACAAAGGAAAGAAAAGACAGAAGGCAAAAACAAGAATGAAAAATTATATCTTTTTACTATTAGAATTCTGAGGGATGGACTTGATATGTTTTATTCACAAACATTGGTATATCATTCATAACAAGTTTTGGTGCTAATTAAACCTGTGCTTGTATATTTGTGGTAGATGTTTGAATAATCTTCTACCCTTTTCTTGTTTCTGTATTTGGATGAGTGTTTATGTGTTAACTGTTGTGGAATTAATGATTTTGTTGGGTATTTGACTAAGCCCAATTTCTTTGAATAAGTTTTGCTTCCTATAAGGGAATGTAGTAATTCCTGGCTATATAATGTGTTGTCATGTTTTTATGCCAATTTTGATCAAATTCATGTTAAAATACTTTACACCTTTTTTTAACTAGTGCTTATTTTTATTAAAATATCATTCTAGGGTCTCCTTTAATTTAAGATTTTTTCGTTTAACGTGGATGAAATGACCGTAAACTCAAATAAAAATAACAATATAATAATAAGAATATGGTGGTTAAATTTAAAAAATTTGAAACCATCGGTGGCCGATTTGTAAAAGGCATAAATGTAGTGCCAAGTTACAGTTTAACATTATATATAATTAATTAAAGTTTGATTACGACACAAGTGCATGCGCCAAAAACGTTTTCAGTCGTCGTCAAAAGTCAATATAATTTTATAGCATAATTCTTGTTACGTGTTTGTTTGGTTATATCTTTTATGTCGCCATTGCTTAACATACGCGTAAATTTATAACATAAAATAAGGAAAAATATCACAGAATAGTAAACAAGTTTCAAAAGTGTTTCAATTTAGTCATTCATGTATATTTTTCTCAAATTGGACTCCAAACGATCAAATCGAGTCATTACTAAATTTTATTATGACAAGAAAGTATTGATGGAAAAACATAAGAGTTAGAATTTTCAATATATAAAATTATATTAAAAAATAAAAAAACATGTTAATTATGAAAAAATAAAAAAAAGTGTCAAAATTTACGTCAACGTTCTATATCAGCATCAAAAGATAAAAAAAAAATATTTTCTAACTGGATTTATTAAGACCCAACCAAACAAGGCCTTACTTAATTGGAACACTTTTAAAAATTGTTTACTATTTTACAATGTTACCCCCATAAAATAATTAAACAAAATATGTCACGTCCCAGAACCCTATTCGCATGGGTTTAACCTTGCATTTGAATTAGTAGTAAATAATATAACTCATACCAGGTGGTGGTGGTGGTGTTGTTGGTAGTGGGATTGGCGGAGATGGAGGTAAAACTGGCGGCGGTGACGGTGGCGGGGCACTCTGATTGAAAAACCGATATGTCTCGTATCTAAAGTTACACATAGGCAGAAGTATTCTTCCTCCAACTCTCCCATTAAACCATTGTGCAATTCGGTTTATTGCATCCTCCAAACAATTATTACATTGTTCCTCTGATAGGTCCGGAGTACACTGCACGAGCCCATAAATAGTTGAGAAAGCGGGGCCACTCGTGGTCCCGCTAGCAAATTTCCTTAGCGGCCCGCCAGTGGCCGCTTTACCTCTTAAGTCCCTCATTAGTGGGGCCAAAGCACGATTAAACCCATCAATATCCGTTGAGTTATCGGGGTTTTTAAGATACACATAAAACTTTATTCGTGTGTTTCCCAATATAACCTCGTTGGAGTATTTGACCAAACACTTGTCATAATATCCTATTGCTTCTTTTTGATTCGGGCAGAGTTGGCGCAACTTAATGATGGAGTCGTTAAGACAACCCCCACACACGTCCGGAGTGACGTCGCCTCGACAAAGGGCGACCGAGTTGACAGTGTCATTGCCTCGGCCCGTGGTGCGATTGTAGAAACCGAAGCCGTTGTCGGTTGTGGGGAGGATGGAGAGGGTGGTGTTGAGATTTCTTTGGTACGGACTGTTTGCAGTGTAGTTAGCGGCGTTTTCGCAGAAGTATGAAAGGAATTCGGGTTGAGCTAAGGTGGTGTTATTGGTTAAATTTATGAAAATGAAAGATAACAAGTATAAGAGCACTTTCCCTGCAAGGATGAACATATTTTCAAGAGATAGCTAGGAGGAGAAATGAGATGCATGATATTTAAGGAGTTGAAGAAAAAATTGTATAATAAAAGTCTTCTACAGAGACCAACTCAGAAGAATAATGAGTACACATTAGAAGAAAACGCAAACCTCAAGCATGTTGCTAGTGGTGGACTTGGAAAATAAACAAAAAGTCTTCTTTATTGACCAAGTCAAAAGGATGGTATGAATATAAACCATTGTTGTTGAGACCGGATGGGACCGGCCGGTCCGACCGGTTCGACCGCGAATCGGGGCTTGTCCGGTCCGGTTGGGTGTGATTCGTTTTGTAGTGGTCGAACCGGCCAATTCGTCCCGAATCACTGGGCAGACCGGAAAACCGGACCGGTTTTCGTTTTTTTTTCTTCTTTTTGATTTTAATGGGTAAAAACGGGGTGTTAAATCATAAAATAGTACGTCGGATATACAAATATAGTTAAGTTTTATATATAACTATAAAATATATATATAAATCATATATAAATTACTTATATTTAGTTACATATATAAATATAATTAAAACATAGTTAAATCCGCTCCAACCGGTTCGACCACCAAACCAGTAAGGCGTCCGGTTCGACGTTTGATACGGTTTTTTTAATTATGTTAATATCAATGATTAATTGACATATTTAGATTATTTTATTTAAAAGTTCATGTTTGTTACCTTTTCTTGCTTTGAAATTCTTTAAATTTGTTAGATTTAATTATTTCGATATTGATAATTAAAATTTAGACATGATATTGTATAAAATTTTCGAGTATACAATTTTGATGCGTTTATGTTTATCTATATATCAAAGTAAATTTCAATCCAAATAGAGTTGGGCTTCCCAATATAGTATTAATAGTTTAACTTTAGAATACTTGACTTTTTTAGTAACTTTTAAAATATGATTTGTATAAATATTCCGATTTTGTGGGGTGTATATAATGTACAAATCGTGGAAATTAAGCATTACAATTTTTAGTACTCCGCTACAACATGCAGGTTATGTTACAAAAGAACTCCGCGGCAACGTGCGGGGTTTAAATTCTAGTTATGTCTAATCACTTTTTACCTCTTTTGAAAGCGAATATTTACATTATCTTTACTCACCATAATGTCGTTTAACGTAGTTGTCACCTTTTTTACACATGCTGATAGTGGAGATAATACATCGTAGCTTGAAGATATGTAAACCCAACCCCTCATCCATCACTTTGAATTGAAATAACCTTTTCAAAATGCTCTTTTTATTAACTAAAGAGGAAGAACTCACTAACACATATCATTCGTAATAGACTAATAAAGCTAGAGCTATTAGTACATTTTAAGAAAAATACTGAAAATTGATAAATCTATCACCTAAAGGGTAGAGAAACTACAGCTGTTGGAACAGTTCAAGAACAGGAGAATGAGAGAAAATGATACATCTCTCATTCGACCTAGAGGTTGAGAAACTAATGCAATGAGACCCTTAAGTCTAAAACATTTATTAGACGTGTACAATATTGTAAACCATGTGTTGTTGAGTGTTATATAGGGTGAATGTTAAGAGGTGTGAAGCATTCAAGACATGATGGGGGCGTTATCGGTGATAACTTAAGCCGTTGGCCATCATTAATAAAAACAAAATTAGTTATTTACCCTGTAACCTCAAATTTTTTACAACATTTAAACGCTATAAAACAAACACTACTTAATTAAGAACTCTAGTCACCAAAAATCTGTACAAGAACATGAGAAAATAGTCCTTAGTTCAATGGGTGGATGTGTCCGATGACCCGAATAATTAATCTGTAATGTTTAAATATATTTACTAAAAATAATAATAATAACACTTTTATTTAAACAATCACTACAAGATGTATGATCACAACCACAAAACAAACAGAACTTTTCTCCATCGCACTCTACTTAATTAAGTGGCTATATACGACAACTAGGTTAGTATCCCGTATATTACACGGGTTGAATTAATAAAATAATAAATAACTACTAATATAAAATTATGAATTATATAACATGTTTGAATTTAAAATATGATTATAATTACATATGAATAGTTATTTAAGTAAATAAATAATAGATAGGTTATAGACACATACATATATAGATAAATAGATAGTCTAGAAACTCATTTATTAAACGTATTATAGTTAGTAATAGACACGAAAAGTTACAGTACGATTTTCTTAAATATTTGTTGTAAGATTTTCTTATACAACTTTATTGTCTATAAAAATCTTGTTTATTAAACTTAAGCTTCTAATTATTCTGGATGTTTTAATAAAATTACTTTTAGAAAATACTATATTTTTCATAATTATTTAAAAAAAGATTGATTTAAAATATTTTATTTTAAAAGGTTCAATGTTTTAGACAATATATGAATTTTAATTTTCTTAAAAAAATCTATTTTTAAAAAGATAGTTTAATTTAAAAAAATGTAGAGGATAGAGAAAAATGTATTAATTAATCAAATTAATTTTTATGAAGAGAGAGAAATTATTTGAGTGTTTAAATTACTTTAATATGTTTTTGAAAGGAAAATAAAGTAAGGATGTTTAAAAAAAATTTAAGTATCAAAAAGATAATTTAAAAAAATAACAAGTGACAAAAGAAATATTCTTTTATTAATATTAATAGATATTTTATCACAGCCACCAATACTAATTACATTTTGTTCATTTTCTAAGTAACAAGTTCGATTGTCAAATTAAACTATAACATAAGTGCATGCACCAATCAAAATACATACATAATCTTTATAAGAAGAATGTAATTCACACCTAGTGATGGTGTAAAAGAATTCTTCCTCCGACCGCCCCATTAAAATATAACGCAATCCGATTAATAATATCCTCCGAGCCCATAGATCGTTGAAAAGTCGGGACCCGTTGTGTTGTCGCTCGCAAACTTCCGTAGGGGCCCGCCCGCGGCCGCCTCCTCTCTAAGCTTCTTCAGTAGTGGCCCTAAAGCACCATTGAACCGATCAATATCCGTTGAGCTTTGTGGGTTCGCGAGATACACGTAAAACTTTATTAGTGTGCTTCCCAATTATAACTTTGTTAGAGTATTTGACCAAACAGTAGTCGTAATATCCTATTGCTTCCTTTTGGTTTGGGCAGAGTTGGCGCAACTTAATGATGGAGTCGTTGAGACAACTCCTACACGCGTCTGGGATGGCGTCGCCTCGACAAAGGGCGATCGAGTTGACCGTGTCATCGCCTTGGCCAGTTGTGAGGTTGTAGAAACCGAAGCCGTTGTTGGTGGTGGGGAGGGCGGAGAGGGTGGTGTTGAGATTTCTTTGGTACGGGCTGTTTGCGGTGTAGTTAGCCGCGTTTTCGCAGAAGTAGGAAAGGAATTTGGGTTGAGCCAAGGTGGTGTGATTGGTTAAATTTATGGAAATGAAAGAGAATAAGTATAAGAGAAGCTTTCCTGCAAGGATGAACATGTTTTGCTTGTGATGGAGTTGAGGGTGTTTGGGTTAAGTGGTATCTCGGTTAGATTTATTTATTTTGAAACAATTAAGATAAGTTATTAATCATATTAATAATATATATATATAACGCAACGGAGTAATAATAAAATATCAGAGTGAACCCGACAGGATCTGTTACAAACGATGCAAATATAGAATTATAATTAATCTACTGATGAGATTTAATATACCTTTGTGGTTAATTAATAACCGTTTGAGACAACGAGGGTTAACGATTAGATGCTAGATTGAGCGAACAGAACGAGAACACTACAACAGCATTGCGGTAACATACGGCAATGGTGTGCGGTGGTTTAATTGTGGTCTACGGCAACGTAGGCGGCAATGGATTATTTCTTTTTGGCTGTATACGGCAAGCTCATAAGAGGAATTGGAATTAACCTCTTATCTTTTTTTTTCATTCATCCATATCTATATATATAATTAGGTTTAAAATCTAATTAACACTAATTTACTCGCGGGCCTCAAGCCCGGATAGATTAGCGTTAGCCCACGTAATAACCGAAACCCAAAATAATAAAACATATGTAATTAAACGTTTATTAATAATTAATAATTAGTATTAATTATTAGGTATGTTGGGGATCGACGATCTGGTTTGAACAATTAGGTTATAATATGCAGCGGAATCGTACAAAAATTAGACGAAATTTAAGCAAGAACACTAAGAATATTCAATCAAACAGTGAACGGCTATAAAGAGTGAGTTTTCGGCAAAGATACTGTATCAATTTACTCGCAAGCTTCGGCGGCTACAAATTAGGTCAAACATTCCTTTTATAGAGGAATGTGACGACAGCAGATATCTCCTGATA
>BJCM01062249.1:0-36569 GCA_018326385.1 Flaveria bidentis | reverse complement strand
AAATGTTATAAATATTTATGTTTTAATTAAAAGTTTAAAATTTTCTTTGAATATAACAAAAATCCAAATTAAAAAAAAAAGGTTTGGGCCGAACCGGTTTGGGCCCGAACCGGTTCCAAACCGACCCAAACCGGTTCCAAACCGACCCAAACCGGTTTGATAGGTTTGGGTTTTTAGGATTTGAAACCGGTTTGAACCCGAACCGGTTTGGGGCCAAACCGATTTTGACCGAGTTTGACCAAACCGGTTTCGGTTTGGAACCCGAATCGGTTTGGGCCCCAAACCGGTTTGTACAAGTCTAAGTTTAGATTAGTATAAGTTTGACATTCAATAAAAAAACAAACACAACAAACAAAAGGGAGCTTTCATGCATGCATATTATTTCCTTGTAAATTTCCCAATAATTTCCAACGTTGATTTAATATAAAGAATAATTTAATTAAACTATTATAGATTTTTAGAAAAGGTGGCGTTTGTGGTGGTTGACAATCCATTGATACATATTATATATCCATCGGTAACATTGTGTATTCTGGGATCTGTAGATAGATAAGGTTACAGATCGAGTATTCTTTTCTTTAGTCATTAGAAGTTCAATAATGAAGTGTCTTTGTTTGTTTAAATTTTTACAGTTTATTTCTATTTGATACATATTATTAATTCGTATGAACGAACGACATATAGATGCACATGCATTGTGTGATATATCGATAAAAATGAAAAAAAATCTAATGTGACGTTAATTGAACGAGAGAAAAAGCTTAATTAAATATGAATTGAAAAAAAATTGATTCTCGTCATGCATAGTAATATAATTTGAAAGTAACATCTGTATATTTCTTGTGTTAGAGGCGAGATTAGCCTTTGTTTTTATCCTTTAGATAATCTACTATTATGAGTGAGATATCATCATGCATCTTTGTATTTGTTAGTAATTTAATTAAATTAAAAAAATATAAGAACGTAATATTCTTTATTCATGTATCCAGAAAACAACAAACAAAAGGAGCGCTTTCATACATGCATATTCCTTGTAGTTTCCATTAATAATTTCAACAAGATATTTGTAGATGACAATTTAAATTTCTACTCTAAGTTACGTATCTAATAAGATCATAGGAAAGTATTGCTTGTGGATAAAAAAATGCTCACACGTCTTTATATTTATATGTTTTAGAATAATAATAATCTACCCGTATCATATCTCTTTAAAGTACTTTAAGCTAATTAAAATCTCTTTAATTATCTATTGCTACTCCATCATGAGTATAGTTATTGCTATTGGTGTTGTAGTGTTTAGTATGTTCTTCGTTTGCGTGCTATGTATTTGTGTAAACGGTGGCGGTGGCGGTGGAGGTGGTGATGATGGTGGTGTTAGTGCCGGAGGCCGCCACAACGCTGGTGGTGATCATCATGATGGTGGTGGTTGTGGTGGTGGTGGCGGAGGTGGCGGAGGCGGTGAAGGAGGCGGCGGCGGTTGTTAGTTTAGACGGTAGGAGTGGTGGTGGTTTGGGTGATGACGGCTACAACATTTTGTTGTGTATTTTCATCGGAATATGTAGAATGGTTATTCTTTTGTCATTAAAAGTTTGTTGCATATATGTGTATGTATATATATTTCGTGTATAAAAAGAGAAAACAAAAAACAAAAAAAAACAAAAAAGTGTTGTTTTTCATTGAGGTAGGGTTATGAACGAACCGAACAAACACGAAAGGAGTCTTGTACGTTCTTATTCGATTATATGTTTATAAACTATTCACAAACGCTTACTGAAAGAGATCTATTGTTCGTGTTCGTTTATCGAGAAAATAAATTTGTTTATAAATTGTTCACGAATATAAACAACACACAAACGAAAACAAGCGAATACATACAAAAATTCAAGAACATTAATGAACACAAACGAATTTTTTTAAATCAAACAAATACAAACCATAATATATTGATTTTATAATTAAAATCACAAACATTATGTAAGAACATTAAAAATAACTTTTAAATGAACAAAAATATAAAAACGTTAACGAGCATATTATCAAACATTCACGGATATAAATGAACAAACGCGGTCTATGTTCATGTCCATTCGTTTAACTAAATGAACAAAATTTTCTTGTTTATATTTGTTCCTTTACTAAACGAACAAACATAAACTAACTTACCAACGAAAGGTTCACGAAATATTCGTTAAATGTTGAGTTCATTTACACCCTTAGCCAGAGTTGTGTTTAATAACAAATTTTATTGCATCATCAATAAGGTAATGTTTGTTTAAAAAATAGAATCCACTGAGTATATTTGTTTTGATTATATTTGTTTGTCATTAAAAAAGGTTAGGAATGATTAATGAAGCCTCGTTATTTGCTTTCTAGCTAGTGCGATAATTTTTTATTTGACAGTTTGTTTCTGGTTTTTTAACAATAATATTATAAACAATGATTGATCTATTTAATAAAACAGAGTTTTTGATAAGATGGGTAATATGATGTTGATAAATATTTGGGTATGTTGCATAGTTTATAAGAAATAATTTTTTTTTCTTGAGTTAATTTTAGTTTTGTTTTTTAAGATTCAACAAAAGTAATTATTTTATTATAAAATATTATAAACATCAATTTACCTCCACAAGTTTTATAAATTATTTTAATTTCAGTCTAAAAGTTTTATTGTTTTGAAAGTTGAAACAACTAATTGAAATTTTGGATTGAAATTAAAAAACTTATGAAACTTTTGGATTGAAATTAAAATAAATTATGAAATTTTTGAAGGTAAGTTAATATTTATAATATTTTGAAGAAAAATAATTATTTTTTAGAAAAATATTTATTTTTTTTACCTTAAGGAGTAAAACTTAACTTGATTTTTTTTTTCTTTTATTCAAACATGTCCTTTTTTAACACTTAGTAAAGATGACTTTTGTGACTGAACAAAAGGCCGAGTAAAAAACCCTAAATCACTCAGCGGACCATTTAGATCGTCTTCTTCAGTTGAATTTCATTTTTTTTCTTAAATCTTTAAGCACCAATAAGATTATAAAATACTTGTAATCTAGTTCAAGGTTTATGATCTATGCTATACTATAGTACATTTGAGAAACTTTTACATTAAATTTTAAAAGTTTAAGGGGTAAAATTGTTTTTTTATGATTTGACTATCTTAATTATATTTTACACACATATCATTTATATGATTATATACAAAAATATAACTGAATAATATTGTTTATAAATACCATTTGTTAGAGTACAACTTCGATGTTACAATTATTACAATTAATAACGAAATTTACTTAAAAATCTAATTATGCAAACAGTCAATTTCATGTTTAATTAAATTCTAAAAAACTTTTTTTTAATAATATAGGATTTCATATTGCATTATACTATAAATTGTTATTAAATATTTAAATCTATATGATACTTCACGAATTAACTATTCAAACGAGTACAAGTATATGTGTTAGCAAGGTGTGTTTCATGTTGTATCACGTGGTCACCTTTACAGTATTTATCTATATTATAAAGATATTAACCACCCATAAACTTTCATGTAAATTCTTATAATTAAAATATGTTGGTTTTCTATATACAATCAAATAAAATTTAGGTATAATAAAACAAGTTATATGCCACAAATAAGAGGACTTTTATTGATGATAATATCCGACACTAATTCATAGATGAAGACAAACAAGCTATTTGTGGTTCAAACCGATCTTAGAAGCATTTAGGGTATGTTTGGTATGTGGTAATGAAATAGACGAAGGAATGAAATGAATAAGGGAATGGAATGGATAAGAGAATGAAATGATTATTACATTTTATTGTTCTATTTGGTTACCCTTTAATAATAAAGGAATCATACTTTTGTTTTATTTGTTAGGTATAAAAACGAAACAATGAAGTGTGAAAGTAGTTAAGATGGTGATGGCGAGCGGGGTGGTGGCCGGAGGTGGTTTCCGGCTGCAGTGGTTTCCAGCGGCGGCGGTGGCCAGCGGTGGTTTCCGGTGGCGGTGGTGGCCGGTGGTGGTTTCCAGTGGTGGTGATGGCCGGCGGTGGTTTTCGTCGGCGGCGGTTTCCGATAGCAGTGGTGGCCGACGGTGGCGGTTTCTGGCGACGGTGGTGGCTGGCGATGGTTTCCGACGGCGGTGGAGGCCAGAGGTGGTTTCTGGAGGTAGCGGTGGCCTTAGGTGGTTTCTTGCGATGTCAGTGGTGGCCTTCGGAGGTGGTTTCTTGCGATGGCGGTGGTGACCTTTGAAGGTGGTTTCTTGCGGTGGTGTTTCCCGGCGGCGGCGGTGGCCTTCTGAGGTGGTTTCCGGCGGTGGTTTCCGGCGCCGGCCGTGGCCGGTGGTGGTGGCCTTTATTGGTTTCCGGCGGGGTGGCGGTGGCGATGTCTGGCGATGGTGTTCCCGGGGTAGTGGTGGCCGACCGCGGTGGTGGCCGGTGGTGGTTGTTGGTGACGAGCGATCTTGGTGGTCGGTGGTGGTTATTGTGGCTGGTGGTGTTGGTGATTAATTATGAAAATATCTATGGAATGGAAAAAAAATGAGTGGATAGAATGAATTTGAGGAAATGGAATCAACTACGTAATGGTTTATTCCATTATTTCCACCAACCAAATATGTCTTTATTCATTCACTCTCAATGGTTCATTCCATTCCGCCCATCATTCCTGCATATCAAACGCTAGCTTAGTTTGTTTATTGTTTCATGTGCCATGGTACTTTGGTTACTTAACGACGGAAAATAAGTTTTTGTTTAATTGCAACCCTTGCCTAATGGGCTCACTCAAGCCCAAATGATGGTAAGAAGCCCATTATGAGATCATAACACTTGTTGGCATTATTTGTTACTATTAGAATTAAGATCATCAGATTTAACATAACTCCTTTTGCTTAAGTACATGCATGCACAAACAAACATGTTTAGTAACTACATATTACAACAAGGTTTTGGTATCCTTAACATATCATTAAACCCGTCACAAATTAATAATAATATTTCAAGAAATTCTGCACATGATATGACATATAGGAAGGAAGATAGTGACTCTAGTGAAACTTAAGGCTGGTCAACACATTGTTGTTGACTGGATCAGCCAAATGGTCCAAAAGGTTCTGGTAAGGCCCAACACCAGTCACCAAACCCTGAATGAAGTAGCCCAAAATGGCCAACATAGCCAATCTACCATTCTTGATCTCTTTTAGCTTCAATTCCTTCATTGACTTCTCATCTTTTCCGAACCCTAACGGGTTGAAGAACGGGCCGCCTGGGTAGGCGGGGTCACCCGACCCGGAGAACCCTTTCTCTAGACCCAAAAAGTATTGTTTTCCCATTGAACCCGGGTTGTACCAATCTTGTAGTCTTCTGTGTTCGGCAAAGCCCATAAGTGCCATTTCTAATACAAATAGGGTAAATGGGTCGGCCCAATAGTCGTATGTGCCGGCCGGGGGGATGACACCGGTCTTGAACCATGGGAGGGCGGTTTCGGCTGGGATGAGCCCGAGCTTGCCAAGAATCTCGGGTGCAATGGCTCCAGCTGCTCCCAACATGGCGAACCGTCCGTTGATAACCTCTCCGTAAGCTAGCCACTTGGGTTCGATGAACCCACCGGTTCCTTCTGGGTCTGAAAGACCAAGTGGGTCAAATCCAAAGTCACCTGGGAGACTATTAAATTCAAAGAATTAGCCATTTAGGTGAAGAAAACCAAGGGCAAAGGCTTTGACTTTTGAGTTCAAATCTTGATCTTCAAAATTGATATATTGATATTATTACAATACCAAGCAAGCACAACCCTTTTCTCCTTTCTACTTGTTATACTTTAAGATTATACTACCAGAAATATTTCTCGACAAGTATTAGATTTTATGTCAATCTTTAAGAGGGAAAGCATCTAGGTTTGATTTTAACAGTCAAACTTTAACATTCTATTGTTGGAATAGATTTTAAGCTTAAACAAACTATTTTCTCTTTCTAATACTATACTATAATAGAATGGGATCGGTTCCTGAAGTTATCTCAGAAACTTCTAGTTTAATTTCATGTCAAATATCAAGTTCAATTACACTAAGTTTTGACTTTTGACTTCAAAAGTATATACTTTCTTCTTGTTGGACATTAAAGTTTTATCTTCAAAACATATGTTTGATTACAATACCAAGAAAGAACACTCTTGAATCATTACATGATTCAAGATTTCATGCCTGAGTTGAAAAGCACATATCTTTAACTTCAAAATTCAATCTATATCTTTCTTTTGTAGAAATGAAGCAAAAATCAAGTTTTTTATGCAGAAATTACCTTCCATCAAGGTAAGAAAGAGATTGTTTGGATGCAAACCACAGTTGTCTGTCTGCTCCTTGCTGATACACACAAAATAAGCATCAAGTATTGATCAACTCACATATAACATACATACATACATCCATACATACCATCACACAAACATACAAACATACATGAATATACATATACATATATGATATATCTAATAGTTTACCTTAACAGGAGGGGTGGAAGCAGCTTTGACAAGAAAAGAGATCTTTCTTGTTGGTGTGTGAAGTGGTCTAGCTCCAAGGATCTGCCTTGCAGACTCAACTGAGGATGTGAGTGATGATGATGAAGCCAATGCTTGTGTTGCCATTTTCTTGGAAAGATATTGCAGGTTGTTGGTGCCACCATTAGTGAACTACTGGTGAAAATATAAGGGAGAGGGTGAAGAGTGGTGGACCAAGTGAGGTTGTGGTTGTGGTTGGTGTTGAGCCAGCCTGAATTTGGAGATTAGGTTTGGGTTCATTTGTTCCAATGATGTTATCACATGTGGCAGATCACTTGCTTGGATAAGAGATTTTTTATCTCTCTTGTTAAATGGTATATTGGTGGCCATGGGAATTTGATGAATATTAGATTTTGTTAGAGTATTACTTGTTTTTATCTTTCTTGTTTTTTATTTAAGAATATTTTCAAATAAATAACTAAGCATTGTCAATAGATGGATGAATACATAAATAGTTAAATATCTCTATATGAATTTATATGCTATTTTAGTTTCTTGGATATTTAAAATATAATTAGGAACGTTAATAAAAATCAAAAAGCAATGAGGGGAATGGGTTATCATCTTGGGTAGGGTTATACTAAAAAAATATTTAAACTAAAAAGTTTAAAAAAATTATAAGCTTGACATGTGTTATTCTATTACTTTAAATATGAGATTATTTTAGTTATTGTGTTAAATATATCAGATTATTGTATTTTAAGATGGGTGTATTTTAGTCATTGTGTTAGTCATTCATGTATATTTTCTCAAATTGGATCACCAAACAATCAAATCGAGTCATCATTAAATTTTCTTATGTCAAGAAAGTAACGTTGAAGAAGACATGAGGGTTAGAATTTTTTATATATAAACTTATATTAAAAACTAAAAAAACATGTTAATTATAAAAAAATTAAAAAGCACCTAAAATTTACATCAACATTTTATATCAACGTCAAAAGATAGAAAAAAAATATCTTCTAATTAAAACAAAAAGTATAACATGCTAAAAAAACTTGTTTATACTTCTTATTTAAATAAAATATAAAAACTGAGTGACCTAATTAAAACACTTTTAAAACTTGAGTTACCTAATTGTAACACTTTTAAAAAATTGTTACTATTGTACAAAGTTACCTTTATATTTTACATCGTTTGTTATATGTTTTACTAACTTTAGTAAACCTGTGTATTACACGGGTTAAAAAAATAAAATAGTAAATAAAATAAAATTTTATTAATTTTAAAACGACATTTTAAATTATAAGATTAAATTACATATGAGTAAAAACATAAGTAATAAACAATGATATCACTTTTTCATCAAAGTTTTGTATGAGAAAACCATTGATATGTACATGAGTTTAAAATTTTAATTAAATAACCTAACGTGACAATTAAGAAAAAGTAAAATATTGATTAATCTCGTCTCGAGCAATTGTAAATGAAAAAAAAACCTAAAATATGATGGTGTAAGTAAAATTGTATGGAAATTTACTAAAAAAACCTCATAGAAGGGTCTGTAATGTCTTTTCGTACCAACTATAACATATAATCATACACATTTATAGTTGAGTTTACTATTAAACTTACGCTCACATGGTAATACAACTATGCATTGACTATGCAAAAATCAATCAAAAGAATCTTTTAAATTCCACATTAAAAATGACTATTTTATATTTAAATAGACTTGATTAAAGAGTTATATCTTAATAAACAATATTATAATAAAATGGAGAAAAGAAAATAGAAAAAAAAATTATTTGATATGTCACACCCCCGCTTATAGCGGAAACACGAGGATGTAACGGACGGGATCGTCATAACACATTGTTAAATTAATAGAGATGCATTAAATGATGAAGATCAACGTGTCATGACGTCACCGGACACAAATGGAGACTTATGTCATGGTTAGTTAGTTCCACGACAAACATAGTCATACAAACAAATAAGTATAAGTCCCACAACCCAGGAACAAGTAATCAAATGTGAATAACAAGTAAATATCAAATGCAACTGTCGAAGACATCCAAAGTTTAAATGATGTGAGTCTAAGGTCATCGCTAAGGCCAGCTTCCCTAGCGATCCTCAATGATTGTTACCTGAAAATATATGCTGAAAGTGGTCAACATAATGTTGGTGAGTTCGCAGGTTTAAATAATAAAAAAAAGCTTGATGTTGTGCAATAGTTTGGTAGAACATGAGTGCATATAGTTATAAGGAAGTAATATCACATGAGCATCACTACTAAACCTACGACGTACACAAAGACTTTGTCGGAACATATTCACCCTAGGGCTCGTTCCTGGCCACTGTTAGTCCCAACTAGTATACTAACAAACAAGTGTGGGGGTGTCAACCCAATAGTACTACCAATATCTGTCTGTCGGCTCCAACACCGGAGTTAAATAGTTGTGAATACAGAACCACAAAGACAACTCATGCATGCACTGGATAAACACTTACAAACAGTAAACACAACAGTGCCAAAAGAATTGAATAAGTTACAGCATAAAAAGGATGAGCATACTTTTCCCCCTAGTTTATAAATGTTTAAAATGAAAACGGGGCCGCAAAACTTACCTTGAAATATGATAAAAATGAAGTGAACAAAGGGTTTCAAAGGATGAGAGCAACGAATGATCAAACACCTATAATAGTTGTAATTAAGTCTTTAAACGTGATCAATGATAAAAGATATGTACGGTCAGTTTCGGGTCGGTTCGGGTTTGACGCGCGACTCACACTTAAAAGGTATGAATTACTTATACACTCCCACACGTTATAAGACTAGTAATGATAATAATAATAATAGTAATAATAATAATAGTAAATATAATAATAATAATAATAATAATAATAATAATAATAATAATAATAATAATAATAATAATAATAATAATTACAATAAAAGATAATAGTAAAAATAACAATAATAATAATAAGACAAATCAAAGAACACACACATTCCACACACAACTCACGCACCCATACAAAAACACACACTTCAAACACACACACACATATATATATAATGGTATGCATACACCCGTCGTACACATACATATACATATATGCTTACACCTGCAACTCTCACACACATACATTATATATACATACACTCATTGCATATATATATATACACACACTATCAAGCATACAAGCATACATTCGAACACACGTATACATACGAGTCAACCCGAAACATCCGAACCGATAATACGACCCAAACGAAACGAAACGAAACGAGACAAAACGAGGTTCACGACGATCGGTTACCTGTGAGATGGTTGGATGGTAAGACGTCGACAACCGGTGGCCAGCTACGGTGGCGGACGGTGGTGCATGGTGGCGGACGGTGGTGCACGGTGGAGGAGAAAGGATTCGGCAAAACACAGCGGGCGGGGGAGGATACGAATAGGGATTCACAAGTTTTTAATATTATATTTATATTTATATAATAATAATAATATATTAATAATAATATTAACAATGTTTACGGTAATAATAATAACAATAAAATAAATTTTATTATTAGCGTTAGTTAATATTAAGGTTGGCACGAAAAAGAGATATGACGAGACTCGGTTCGAAAATATATTAATTACGCAGAATAATAAATGCGTGAAAAGAGAATTAACGGATTTCGAGTCAATTGACGGACCTGATGGTGACGGATGTCACATGATAAATTAAAGAAACCACTTATAAAATAAAAAATATATATTTCCAATGTAATAAGAACATGTTTCAAAAATTAGTTTAAAACATCTTAAATTTTGAAAAATAATGATTTTGTTGATAGTAACAAATGAAAAAAGAAAAAGAAAAAAAGAGACGGTAATAAAATAAATGACAATTGAAGATATTGATGTCTAATTTAAATATGTATATAATAGTATTCTATTTTAATTTCTAAAACCAATTCTTTATTTTTACTAATAATAGTTTCTATAGAAAAAACATATAAAACATTATAATTGGTGTGCCTTTAAGTGATACTATACAATCTTAAAGTAAATAATTATTTTTGAAATATGACTTATTTTGTCTTTTAAAAATAAAGATTTGATAAAAAATAATTTTAAAAGTTAACCAATAGAGTTTGGTAAAAATAAAAGTAAGAGATATATATTTTTTAGTTTAAAATTAAAGGGTTTTAATTTATATTCCGTTAATTTTGGAAACAAAATGTGTATTTTAAAATTTTAATACAAAAATTGTAGATTTAATTATTTTGGCGGAAAAATATTTATCATTAATGTCAAGATGACATTTTCCAAAATGTGTATTTTAAAGTTTTAATACAAAAATTGTAGATTTAATTATTTTGGGCGGAAAAATATTTATCATTAAATGTGAAGATGACATGTGGCATTAGATGTGTTTAAAAAGTGACATGTGTCAAACATAGTTATCATTTTATTAGAATAGTAGAATTATTGTGTTTTACGTTTTAGATTATTTTATGTTATTTTTGTCACTGATTCTATAGATTATATAAATTTGTTATCTATCATTATGTTTTATAATTGGAAATACATAGTGGTATACTTTTACTTCTATATTTTCAAAACTTATAGAGTTGAAGATAATATAATGTGTTAATTTTGTCATTAATTTTATAGTTTGCATAAACTTGTTGTTATCTATCATTGTGTTTACAATTAGAATTACACATTGATGTTATTTCACTTATGTATTTTTTAAAACACAATAGTGTTCAAGATGATACAATGTTGAGCAAAAGACACAATGAAACGTAGTGTTATTTTATCATTGGTTTTAATTTATTAGATTAATTAGTTTTTACTTTAATATTGTGTTATACATATTAAAGATACACAATAATATTATTTCATCATTATATTTTTCTAAAATTCATCATTTTAGAAAAACACAATAGTATTCAAGAAAACACAATAACTAACAAAAATACACAATGACCTACAGTAACAATACAATGACGCGATATGAGTTTAAAAACATAAAAAAATCTTATTCTTTATATTTGAATATTGTGATCGTTTTAAAGAGAAAGAAACACACGTTATTATGGTGTAGTTTTTATAATAATAAAAAAAATAATGTCGTACATAAAAGTTATGAACGTTTAAACAAATGGGAAAACTTGCAAAAAAGTCAACAAAAATGGATATTTTTAAAATACCTTTCTAACAAATTTTTCTTTACAATTTGATTTCAACCATTAATTAAATATATTCATAGTTAAGATTACTTTTTACATTTTTTAATTTTAAAAGACTTTTTTATTTTAACCATTCTCTATCATCTTGTAAAATAATAAAAGCTAGTTGTATATCCACCCCCTTGATGCTAAGTAAAAGATGAATGTTTAAAAAAATGTCTCAGCAATGTTTGTTACAGAAATAAAATGTTTATTTATAAAAGTGTTAGGTTTGATTACACGTAAGATGGTCTCGTATGATAAACCCAAATTTAACACTTGAAAAGCTACAATATTTAAATCAAATAAATATTAAAAATAATTTATAAAGAAACTAAATCAATATAAACAATAAAAGAATAGAAATATAACAATTTACTAGAAAGAGGGTGAGGTTAAAAAAGAAATAAAAAGAAAATCGAAAAACCTTGAAAAAGGCGTCGTATACAAATGAAATATAACCTATAGGCGGACATCAAAACGATATCAACACTCGAACAGTATACAAATGATGCTTCGATTACTGAAGAAGGCGTCGTTCAACGCCGTCGCCGGCCGTCGACGGATGAGCACCACCACCACCACCGTAATGAGCTTCGGCGACGGCAGCCACGGCGCCCTTGGCCTACCCACCACCGTCGCCGGAATCGGTTCCGACGCATACGAACCAACTCCGATCTCCACCCTACCTCCCGACGTTTCCACCGTCGCCGCCGGCCACTACCACTCTCTCGCCGTCACCTCCGACGGCCACCTCTGGTCATGGGGCCGGAATGTCGAACACCAGCTTGGGCGTTCCATTGATTCCCCTAGGTATGATTTCTCTTTACCGTCTCTGAAACAGAAACAATAGCTTGATTGTGACGTTGATGCTAAATTGGTGTTCGTTTTGTGACAGAGAATCATGGTTCGAGCCACAGAGAGTGATGGAATTGAGTGGTGTTCGATCGGCGTCTGCATCGGGTGTTGTATCAGCGGCGATTGGAGTTAATGGGTCGTTGTGGATTTGGGGGAAATCGAAGAGGGGTCAATTAGGGCTTGGAGATGGAGTCACAGAGGCTGTTGTTCCCTCGAGGATTAAAGTTCTTGATGATGAAGAGATTATTAAGGTGGTCTAATTACCATTCTTAAGGTAGAATTAATGATTCTGGATATCATCTTTAAACCTAGTGTTGTTTGTAATTGCATTTTGAAAGCATTCATATGATATTGAGTAAAAAACCAGTGAAAGCTGGATTCGAATATGAGACAGTGAGATACTGTTAGAGGGACTCGAGCGCTTACAGGATATGATTATATTGTTTCTTCAATCGCGGTTTAAAACATCTTATATATTGTGATGAACAGGTATCATTTGGATGGGGGCATGCTGTTGCACTTACCAAAGATGGAAGGTTGTTTGGTTGGGGATATTCGGCTGATGGTAGATTAGGAAAGATGAGAATTATGGGGGCGTCAGCGCTTGATTCAATGGCTAATCTGTCTTCAAGCTTGAATGAGAAAGTGGTTCTGGAAGCCATGGATAAGGAGAATGATATGCCCATAATCTGGGAACCCTGTTTAATCGATGAACTAAAAGGTTTCGAAGTTGCTGATGTGTCATGTGGGCTTGATCACACCTTGGTTCTTCTACGTAAGTCATGTTAGACCTTTGTATTGTCTTGCACTCTTGGTTTGATTTGGTTTGCGGTTGAGTAGTTAAAAAAGCATTACTAGTAATCGGATAGGGGTTTGATAGCATGGTGGGATGTGAGTGATATTCTATATCTAGAGGCTATGGTTACTGATTTTAACTCAATACACTCAAGCGTGTCACTTCTATCAACCAACTTATCTTGCACAAAATTATATCAAGAAAATCATTCCAAGGTACTTAACTTTCAAAGATTTCGCTTTACATGTTGATAACTTTGATCAGGTTTGAATTTTTTTTATGAGGCGCTAGATGTCAAAATGTGGAATCTGGAAACCGTCTAACTTGAAAGATTTCCTTAGTTTGAGTCTTTGATGGTTTTCTTTTGGGTTAAACAAGTAAGGTTACTCAAAACATGTATCTGACTAAAGCTGGTTACTTGTTTTCTAATTTGTCAAATCTTGGGTTCTTGTTTCAGGTGATGGAACCTTACTCAGTGGTGGAAGCAATGCATATGGGCAATTGGGTAGATCAACACAAGATATGGAGTTTCTTCCGGTTGACATAAGTGTCTACCCTGTCTTTGTTGCTTCTGGGTTGGGTCATTCTTTAGCAATATGCCGAATCCCATCAGCAGATGGGGGAAGTGGCATTTCGGGCGTCTATTCATGGGGTTGGGGTCAGAATTCTCAGCTCGGGAGGGTGGGTCCCTCAAACATCCCATTGCCCGTTGATGGACTTTTAGGGGAAAGCCCGTTGTCAGTTTCAGGTGGACGAGTGCACTCCATTGCTGTCATGACCAATGGAGAGCTTTTTTCATGGGGTTGTGGTAGAAACGGGCGGCTTGGGCTGGGTAGTTCTGCAGACGAGACTGAACCCATGTTGGTTGAATTTTCAGAAGGTACCAATGTTTTGCAAGCTGTCGCAGGGTTTGATCATACTCTGGTCCTAACTAGCAACTAAACAGTTATGTTAATAACTTATTTATTGTTTATGCTTGATCAATCTTTTGGAAATCAGAAACTGTAACTAATTGAAAACAAATTACCAAGATGAGATATTGAATTCAACATATGCAACATGTGTTCTAAAAGTATCTTGGTTATCAGTTACTAGTTAGATGAAAGCTTACAACATTGTGGTATGTGGTGTGTTCATGAATCTTGATTCCAAAACATCAAAAGTTTTCAGGGCTATCATCCAATTGCTTCTCATCTTCAATATCCACCTCTAGTATCTCCTGCAAAACAGCATTTCCACCATTAGAGAAACCAACCATCGACGCGTATCATATTGCAAATTCACAGCGGAATGAACTTACAGGGATCCTTTCCTTCAAATAGTTCCCAAGCCTAGCTAATACCAGAGAACGTTCATGCCAGAACCGACCCTTGAGTCTAATCTTCACAAATGGCCCATCAACTTCAGCTAATTCTGCAACTCCTGTTTCATAATTCACATTCCCATGCTTTCAGAAAGATTATAAACCTATGAATTCAATCTAAGGAAACCGAAATCGAAAGCTAGATTACCTGTCATTCCAACGGATGTATCGAATATGTGTGAAAACTGCAGAAAATCAGACCAAATCTAGGGTTTTAGATGTAATCGATAATCCGATATGAAATATGATTCATTAGTTGAGAATGAAACTTGCCTTTGATCTAGCATCATCTAAAACCAGCTTCACATTGTCTTCTGTTAGGTCAAGTGATGCAGAAACTCTAGTGAATCGACGGATAACCGGTGACCTCGGAACCCTAATTTGCCTTCGCAGCGTAATTGAACGTTTCAGAAATGAAGTTACTGCATTCACGTTTATGGAGGTCCGTCCATGGTGGAAACTGAAGCATTGCCGCCGTAGCACCTGGTGGCGCTGCTGGTGGTGGTGGTGGTGATTGACGCCGTGAGCAACGCTTGTAGCCATCGTCTCTTTCTATCTCTACCCAATGTGGTGTTGTAATTCACCAATTTTGTGTTTGTTTTTCGTCCACTCGTTTCTATGACCAGTGAAGTGGGGCATCCTTATCCAGATTGACGATAATTTATCACCGATTCACCACCATAACCGCCGTGAGTCACCGGTGAACATTGGGGTTAGTACTACGGTGAAAGGTGGAATCAGTGGTCCAGATAGCATCAATGTGAAGATCACGACGGTGATCGGAATAACCATCGTGCTGCCGTCGTACGACTGCCAGCATTGACTTCTTTGTTGGTATATGATCTTCACCGGAATTAGATCGCCGGAAGCTATTACGGTGGTGGTGGTTGCATCGGGAAGAAAGACCTGATCTACAGACAATTTAAACCTAAAGTCGTTGACTGATTTAGAACGCATAATGAGCAATCATGTGTTATATGAAATAAATAAATGACATGTATAACAAAGCTAAATTTATGGTCTCGTGAGGTGCATACGAATCTTATAGTGCTATATAACTTGGTACACGAATGAGCTATTGTGACAAGATCTATATTCTATAACTTTATTTTAATATTTTAATTGGTACTTAGAAAACGAGTACAGTTATATACAAATAGTATCGTTGCTGTCTAGCAAAACAGATGGATGCACTAATATAAGATCCCTTGAACGAATATTAAAAAAACACCAAAATAATGTGTCTTACCATTTTGAAATCATTGCCTATAAATTGACACGAAATTTTAGCCACCATTGACCAATGCTACGTAAGCCACCTCTGGAATTTAATGGCATGAAGTTTCCGCCACCATTGAACGATGTAAATTGATAATAAGAAATCAGTGAAAAATAATTAACGTAAAAACATTGTTGCAAGATCTTATCTTGAAAGGGGCGTGGGCGAAAGGCTATGAACAAAGCTAACATCAAAACATTATTGGAAACCCACAAAACGACATTCAAATGCAACATCACAAACCAACAATCACATTCATATTCGCCTTCACAATCACACCTGCAGTCTTTGTGATTAACTATGGCCGAAAAGAAGGAAAAGACCCGCGATGTGGCTACTGTCGAAACCTCTGCAACTGGACCGTCCCAAGAAGACGATGTAAGCTCCACCATCCGGACCACGGAGATGCTGCTGAGGCTTTTTCCGGTGGGGATGTGTGTGGCTGCGTTGGTTGTCATGATTAAGGACGCTGAGAGTAATGAATATGGTTCTTTAACTTACTCTAACATCACTGCTTTCAGGTAATTAATTAGTTTAATCTATTTGATTTTGAGCTGTGGTTCATTGTTCTTTCAAGATGATCACTGAAAGGTGAAACTTTAAATGACAAAATGAGAAAATTCTGAAAATAAACGTATGCAAAGTTAAGTGTTTAAAAAAACTTTGAAAATTCAAGTTTTTTAATTTTAACATTTACTAAAAAGCAGTCAAGTTGCATACAGAAAAAACACTATCACATGGACCGTGTCCCTTTAAGTATTTTTTTTAAAGGCTGACGATCAGTAAAAACTCACCTTAAATAAGAAAATTTTTTGGGTCAACCTGAAGCTCTAATTTTTTTGTAGGTGTGACTTAACCTAAAACCTACTTTATTTTTAAGGAGTCTTGTGGAAACCCACCACAATCTCTTGGGCAAAAGAATATTGGTACTTTGGTAGCTAGTTAGCTTAGAAGCGACTTCACTCATTACACCCTAAGAACATTTATAATAGTTTCTTTATCTTTATCCATATAATTACATTAAAATTATTACATTTTCTCTCATCCACTCACAACCATTTTAAAAAATATTTAAAAAATTATATGGATTGAACAGTGATTTTTCAAATATACCAATCCGCAATAATATTTTTTCTTTCCTTCACTCACAACTATTCAAACCATTTCATATAATATACCAAATACACTCACATACTTTCCTTCACTCCATGAGTGCTCTAAGTTTGACATGTTTTCTTTAATTTTGAATATCTTTTTAATTTGTAATTTTATCGGGCTGATTCTGTAATATAAAATATGCTTTAATATATTTTGTTGTAAGTAAACAGCTTGAAATTATGGGTTATTGGTGCATGCAAATGGGATATTGGCTGGCTATTCGCTACTGTCAGCTGCTTTCACAACATTAGCTCACCCTATGACCATGCCTCGAGCCTGGACCTTCTTTCTCCTTGACCAGGTCATTTTATTCTACTTTAAACGTAACCACCAAACACCAAAGCGTACATGATACGAATTTAACATGACACTTAGAGGGTTAGGTTTATAGGTTTGGACAGCTTCGGTTCAAGCTCGTGAACATGTTTAGCTAAATTGATCATGTCCAGTGTCTGGTTTGAATGTGTGACCCAACTAACCTCTTTATCTCATATAAAGTGAGTATTTTTCAGGTCAATCAGCAAAATTCATTTAAGGTTTGAATTCATGTGTCTAAATTTTCTTTAATATTGAATAAGGTTTAACCTGCCAACACGATCCATTTAACTCTCCTTAACTCTAAACTAATTGTCACTAAGACCTTTAACTAGTTTACTAATTAAAGATAATTATTTCAATATTATAGCTTAACAAAGCATATAGGACCTGACCCATTATGTTTTTATAGGTTTCAACATACTTGATATTGGCAGTGGGTGCTGTGGCCACAGAGGTGGCGTTTTTGATATACAAAGGTGATGTGGCAGTGACATGGAGTGAAGCCTGTGGGACCTACGGTCACTTTTGCAGACAAGCAACAACATCAATCATCATCACTTTTCTAGTGGTGATTTGCTACATTTTGCTATCTTTAATCTCGTCATATAGGTTCTTCAGCAAGTATGACGCCCCTGTTGGTAACAAAGGAATCAAGATCGTTGACTTCAAGAATCAAGAGAGTTGACTCTTGGAAAACCATGTACTTGTTTGGTTCCCATGAAGGATAAGAATAATACCAGTGAGGATAGATAATGTTTGATTATGAATGTTCTTCATGCTTTCTTTTTGTTTGTAACTTGAACTTTTAAGAGGTGATTTACCAAAAACACACAGCGAAAAAATAATAATGCACAAAACAGATACGACGTGAGCAACATGATCTGAGTATTCAAGAGAAAAAGACCTTATAGTGACATCTTATAAGGTCTAAAGTGTAATAAAAAAAATTGGGGCCTAAGGAAAAACAAAAGACTCAGTAGCAAAATATGCATGAAATCAGTAAAAACAACAGTAGAAACCTACATCTAGCTGTCAAAGATTTGTAGTTTTTGATGGTATTCTGTATGCCATTCTGTTGCTGATCGCCTGATCCTACATCTAGCGCTCATGATTATTTGGCCAGCATTTTCTGTTGGCAGATGTTCTTCAGTTTTGACACTTATCTTGTGTCTGTTGACTTTGTCAATTTGACTGTTGATGCTTTAACGGATACAACTTATGATCTTATGCAAGTTCTTTCTGATATGCACTAATGAAACGGAGAAGAAAAAGAACTGATGTGCACTAATGAAACGGAGAAGAAAAAGAACTCACAGTGATATGCCTTTTATAAAGTCAAACACACCAAATTGGATACCGAATTGCCTAAATCATCAGAACAAACTAATTTTTTTAATACATCATGAGTCATACATCCGTTAAATCATCAGAACAAGAGGACTAGACGGACATGGCTGTAGCAGAGGTTGCAAGTGTGGAGCACAAAAGAAATTATCTACACTACTTGTAATCCAAGATTTATAGCTCAAGGTTGTATCACACGCTTGCAGTCCTCCCAGCCATGCCAAGTTACGGGGAATCTCAAATGTTGGTGTGATTTTAACTTTGTAGCATTCAATAATCACAGCCTTGGTTGAATAATATGTACTTGATACAGATTATAAAGAATATTAACAACAGTAGCAGAAGCAAGTGAGCCCAACATTTAGAGCAAGCTAAGTACAAGTTAATAATATTAGTAATTCATTATAAACACACAGACATGTCAATGAACACACAAACACCACATTAAAGCCATGATCATGGACAGGTTTCAAGACACTCAATGGTATAAAGTCCAGCATAAAACATGACACATCAGAACATTCATCCATGGTGCAGTGATCTTAGATTGCTGATAGAAAACTCACCAAACAGACGCAGCAGGTACAGAGTTCATTTGCAAGTCGAGTTACCAAGAGAATTTCTAATAACAGGATATGATCCAATCTTCGGCTTAAGAGACAAAACAACACCCTTTTATTAGCATGGTCAAATGGACATAATATGAAAAAAAACATCTCGACATACCAATAGGAAATATGCATCAAATCAAGTTCGAAACACAATGAATAGAAAAAAACCAACTTTTTTTAAAAGATGAGATGCATATATGATTTACCATCACAGAATCCCCCTTCAAAAAAAGGAGGATCAAACCGACATAAATGAAACAGGGGATGCAAGTTCGGAGCCCAGGAAACCGATGTTTTGATAACTTATACTCCAACATTTATTTCTCAGGGTTTTATCTAGCAATTGCTGTCCTCCAACTCTGCGATGCCAAGTTATGAAGGATCACAAGTTTTTAAACTGTGAAGAAACTGAAAGTTATTTGTATTTCGGGATGATCTTTACAATGAGATAACACCTCAATATATAGAGGTGGTAAACCCTAATCTAAGGCTCATGGATCAACATAATGGGCCAATATAACTGGACTAACTAAATTAAACTATATACATTAACATAAACGACTTTAACTTGATTGTGTTCAGCAATCACAGCCTTAGTTGAATAGTATGTGCTAGAAACAAAGTACAAGGTAGAATAACAACAGTAGAAGAAGCAAATCAACCAAACATTTAGATTAACACGAGTACAGTTTAATAGTACAAATAAAATCTTCAAAAAAACACATAAACACCACAATAAAACCTTTGATTATGGGCAGGGATCGAGACACTCAATGGTACCAAGTCAAGTACAATCCAAGGGTTTAAGCAAAAACACAGCAGAAGAAAAGATGCACATGATTGATACAATATGAGCAAGCAATGTGATGTGAGCATTCAAGAAGGGAAAGACCTTACAGTGATATCTTGGACAACATAACATATTAGAACATTCATCCATACTGCACCAATTTCCAGTTGCTGATAAATATATCACCAAACAGACACAACTGAAGCAGGAACAGAAACAATGCATGTGCAAGTCCAACTACAAAGAGATACATAATATGAACAATACATCAACTCATCAAGACATACCAACAGGAAAAAATTATAAACTCAAGTTCAGAGCACAATGAATTAAAAAACTAAACTTTTCAAAATAAGATGAGACAGGGATATGTTTTACCATCAAAGAATCATGAGGATTATACCAACATAGCTGCTATAGACGTTGCATGTGTGGCGGACAAAATAATAAATTTAGATCACATATAATCCAAAAATTATGTCTCACGGCTGTATTCCCACTTGCCTTCCTCGGATCCTACCATGCCAAGTTACGAAGAGTCTCGAATCTTGATCCGATATTAACTTTGATGGTATTCAATCATCACAGCCTTAGCTGAAGAATATGAATTTGATATTTTGTAACAGATTGCAAAGTAGCAAAAGCTAACCAACCCAACAATCAGAGTACGAGAAGTACAGTTCAATAATACAAGTAAAGTGATAATAATATGTATTTAATATTTTGATACATATTGCAAAGTAGAATAACAACAGTAGCAAAAGCTAATCAGCCCAACAATCAGAGTACGAGAAGTACAGTTCTATTTTATATTTTGATACATATTGCAAAGTAGAATAACAACAATAGTAAAAGCTAATCAACCCAATAATTAGTGTATTAGAAGTACAGTTCAATAATACTGGTAAAGTGATATTAAACAGACACACTTGTCAAAAAAACCCAAAAACACCATAACAAAGCCATGATCATGGACACAAGACACTCAATGGTACGTAAAGTACAATCTAGGGTTTAAGCAAAAACACACAGCGGAAGAACATAATGCACACAATTGCTAAAACATGCGCAATATGATGCAAGTATCTAAGAGGAAAAAGAAAACCTTACAGTGATATTTTGAATGACATAACACATAAGAACGTCTCAAACTGTTATATCATCAGAGCAAGTACCATCTGACATAACAAAAGTACAAAACACTTGCACATAGAACAAACTAAAGTATAAGGCTGTAAAAAAACAAGTAAACACCACAAGAACAGCCTTGATCAGAAACAGGGTTCGGGACTCAGTGGTGTCAAGTCAAGTATAATCAAGGTATTTAGGCAAAGAGACACAGCTAAAAAATCAGCAACAACAGATACAACATCAGCAGAATGATGACACTGCTCAGACCTAGAGCCATCAAAAGACATTTGTAGGCAGCTATGCCTTCCAGAAATAAGTGGAAAGTATATTTAAAAAAAGACAAGAAGCAGATCATTTTTACCAGAACAAGAGTATTAGATCAACATGGCTGCAAAAAAGGTTGCAAGTATGAATACTAGAAAGAGATTAATATTCAGATCACTTATAATCCAAAATTTATTTCTCACCTTGTATCTCGCACATGCCTTCCTACTATTCTGCCATGCCAAGTTATGGAGAATCTAAACAAGAGGATTAGACCAACATGGCTGCAAAAGAGGTTGCAAGAGTGGATCCCAAAAATAATTAATATTCAGATCACTTAAAATCCAAAAATTAATTCTCACCTTTGTATCACTATCTTGCAATTCTGTTTTACCATCTCAGACTTAGCTATACCGTGGGAACAAGAGGATTAGACCGGCATGGCTGCAAAAGAGGTTGCAAGTGTGATCCCAAAAGATGTAAATATTTTGATCACTTATAATCCAAAATTTAGTTCTCAGCGCACACTTGCTGTCCTACTATTCTACCATGCCAAGTTAAGGAGAATCTAACTCTTAACCTATATATAAAAAAAAGATGAAATGCGTATCTCATCACATACTTAGGTTATGCCTCCCAAACAAGAGGATTATACCGACATGGTGCAAAAGAGGTTGCAAGTGTGGATCCCAGGAGGCCAAGGGAAAATTATTTTTAGATCACTTATAATCCAGAATTTAGTTCTCACCTTCGTGTCTCGCACTTGCCAATTGCCATCCTACAATTCTGCCAGGCCAAGTTACCAAGAATCTAAAATCTTAATTTGATTTTAACTTTGACATTGTTCAATCAAAACAGTCTGAGAGTTAAATAATATGTATTTGAGTATTTGACACTAATTATGTGCTCAGTAAAAAAAATAAAAATTCCACCAAAATTTTAGAGATTCCAAAACTTACATGTTTAATAAATTATAGATTTTCAACCAGATCACATCAACCACAAGTAGAATAACAACAGTAACTGAAGCAAACAAGCCCAGCAACTAAAGTACCACAAGAACAATTTAATAAAACTAGGAACTCATAATAAACTAGCAGACGTGTCAAAAAACGCATAAAAAACACAATAACAGCTTTGATCAGGAAACAAGGTTCAGGACACTCCATGGTGTCAAGTCAAGTATAATCAAGGTCTATAGGCAAAGACTGAGAGCAGATAAAAAATAACACACAACAGATACGACATGCTGCAACTGTCCAGGCCTTTACAGCCATCCAAACACATTTCTAGGCAGCTCCTTCCATAAAATGAACTATATATGAAAAAAAGATGAGACACAGATCTATTTTACTATCAGAGACTCAGGTTATATCATCAAAACAAGAGGATTAGACCAACATGGCTGCAAAAGAGGTTGCAAGTGTGTATCCCAAAATTAAATTCATGATCAGTTGAAACCCAAAATTTAGTTCTCATCTCGCACGTGCCGTCCTACGATTCTGCCATGCCATGTTACGGGAATATAAGTAAAAACTATATATTAAGATAAGAAAAGAAAGATAAGACGCATATTGGATCAGAGACTCAAGTTACACCATCAGAACAAGAGGATTAGAACAACATGGTAGCAAAAAAGGTTGCAAGTGTGGATCACATGAGAAATAAAATTTTAGATCATTTATAATCCAAAATTTAATTCTCACTATTGTATCTCGCACTTGCCGTCCTACAATTCTGCCATGCCAACTTACAGAGAAGCTAAGTGTAAACTATATATTAAAAATAAAAAAGAAATATGAGACGCAGATCTCATCAGAAACTCAGTTTATACCATCAGAACAAGAGGATATGCACACAACAGTTACAACATAAGCAGTATGATACAACTGTTCAGGCCTTTAGAGCCATCCAAACACATTTCTAGGCAGCTCCTTTTTCCAGAAAATGAATGTAAACTATATATGAAAAAAAAGATATGATACATACCGTTAGAACATGAGGATTAGACCAACATGCTGTAAAAGAGGTTGCAAGTGTGTATCCCAAAAGAAATTAATTATGCGACCACTCGTAATCCAAAATTTTAGTTCCTACTCGCACTTGACATCCTATGATTCTGCCATGCCAAGTTACGGAGAATCTAACTGTAAACTATCTTTTAGAGAGAAAAAAACAAAGAAAGAAAGATGAGACGCATATCGGATTAGAGACTCAAGTTATACAATGATTAGACCGACATGGTTGCAGAAGAGGTTGCATGTGTCATGTGTGGATCACATGAGAAATAAAATTTTAGATCATTTCTAATTTAAATTTTAATTCTCACTGTTGTATCTCGCACTTGCCGTCCTACCATTCCGCCATGCCAAATTACGTAGAATCTGATTGTAAACTATATTTTAGAGGGAAAAAACAAAGAAAGAAAGATGAGACGTGTATTGGATTAGAGACTCAAGTTATACAGTGATTAGACCGACATGGTTGCAGAAGAGGTTGCAAGTGTGGATCACAGGAGAAATAACATTTTAGATCACTTACAATTTAAAATTTAATTCTCGCTGTTGTATCTCGCACTTGCCGTCCTACAATTCTGCCATGCCAAATTACAGAGAACTTAAACGGTAAACTGTATATATATATATATATATATATATATATAGAAATATGATATGCATATCACATCAAAAACTCAGGTTATACCATCAAAACAAGAGGATTAGACCGGCATCGCTACAAAAATGGTTGCAAGTGTCAAGTGTACATCCCATGAGAAATTAATATTTAGATCACTTGTAATCCAAATTTTTTCTCACTGTTGTACCTTGCACTTGCCTTCCTACAATTCTTCCATGCCAAGTTATGCAGAATCTATGTGTAAACAATATATAGAAAAGGGAAATACGAGATGCATATCTCATCAAAAACTCAATTTATACTGGCAGAGTGGCAGAACAAGAAGGTTACACTGAAATGGCTGCAAAAGAGGTTGCAAGTGTGGATCACAGGAGAATTAACATTTCTGATCACTTACAATTTAAATTTTACTTCTCACTGTTGTGTCTCGCACTTGCCGTCCTACTATTCTGCCATGCCAAGTTACAGAGAATCTAAGGGTAAACTGTATATATATTAAAAAAAAATATGAGATGCAGACCTCATCAGAAACCCAGGTTATACCATCAAAACAAGAGGATTAGATCGACATGGCTACAAAAATGGTTGCAAGTGTCAAGTGTGCATCCCATGAGAAATTAATATTTAGATCACTTATAATCCAAAATTTAATTCTCAATGTTGTACCTTGCACTTGCCTTCCTACAATTCTTCCATGCCAACTTACAGAGAATCTATGTGTAAACTATATATAGAAAAGGATAATACGAGATGCATATCTCATCAAAAACTCGATTTATGCTGGCATAACAAGAAGATTACACTGAAATGGCTGCAAAAGTGGTTGCAAGTGTGGATCACAAGAGATACTGATTTTTAGGTCACTTATATCCAAAACTTAATCCTCATCGTTGTATCTTGCACTTGCCGTCCTACGATTAATCTAAAATCTTAAAAATCTAAAATCTTAATCTGATGTTAACTTTGATCATGTTCAATCATCACAGCCTGAGTTGAACAATATGTATTTGATGTATATCATGTACTCATAAAAAAATTTAAACATCCAACAAATATTTAGGGATCTCAAAACAAACATGTTTTATAGATGATAGATGTTCAACCAGTAGCTGAAGAAATTGAGCCAGACAACTAGAGTACCAAAAGAACAATTTAATAATGCTAGTAAAGTCATAATAAACAAACATAAATATCAAAAAAAGCATTAGCCTTGATCAGGGAACACTCTCAAAAGGTGTGAGCACAAGTATAATCCAAGGTTTATCCAGAAACACAAAATGGAAAATTATAATGCACATATTATCTGCAGCATGACAAATCTTATGCAAGTATTCAAGAGGGAAAAGAAGACCTAACAGTGATCTTTGAAGACGCAACAAATTAGACTTTCATCCACCATGCAACAACATTGAATTGCTTATAAAAAGCACCAAACAAACACACAATTGAAGAGGAACAGAAACAGTTTATGTGCAAGTCTAGTTATACAGAGAATTTCTAATAACATATTAACACTAACATGGTCAACTGAAGATAATATGAACAATACATCATAAAAAATGCATCAAATTCAAGTTCAGACTACAATGTGTAAAATAACTAATTTTCATAAACAACATGAGACGCAGATCTATTTTACCATGAGAACAAGAGGATTAAACCGACATGGCTGCAACAAAGGTTGCAAGTGTGGAGCCCAAAAGAAAGTAACTTTTAGATTACTTATATCCAAAATTTATTTCTCAAGGTTGCATCTCACACTTTCCATCCTCTGATTCTGCCAAGCCAGGCTACGGAGAATCTTAACTCTTGATCTGATTTTAACTTCGACCGCGTTCAATAATCATAGCCTCAGTTGAATAGTATGTATTTCATTCATGTCATGTACTTGAAAAATATTAATATCCAACAATTTTTTTGGGAACTTACAGTGATATCTTGGAAGACATAACAGACCAGAACATCCATCCATGGTGCAGCAATTTCTAACTGTTGATGTAGAAATCACCAAACAGACACACAATTGATGCAGGTACAAAAACAGTTGATGGGACCCGATCTTTGTTTATGGGGCCAAACAATAACTTTCCATTAGCAGGTGGAACCAAGCCATCAAACTCAACTCATCAAATCACCGACCATTAAGCCAAAAACCCAACTCTCGACTAACAAACCGATATTAAGAGCACACTGACCAAATCAAAGAAAATAAACAATTACCAAGCAACTATTAGGGCAGAATCGATTAACCAAAACAACCGGTGACAGCCTCAAAAGTCAACTAATAATTTGATATCAAGAAGCATCAAGCAGTACACAATCAAAGAAATTTCCCCTCTTTTTTCCAAAAACCACAAAAGAACGCTAAACAGGTTTGGATCATTTTGGGAAACAAGTTAAAAAACTTTTAGGGTCAAATTGTTTGAAATCAGTTAACGTACTTGGATAATGTCAATATCTCAAAAATATAAATGAGCCCAACAACTAGAGTACCATAAGAACAATATAATACTACTAGTAAACTCATAACAAACAAACACACCTGTAAAAAACACCCAAACACCACAATAACAGCCTTGACAACCTCTCATAGGTGTGAGTTCAAGTATGCTCCAAGGTTTAACCAAAAACATACAACAGGAAAAATATAATGCACATTATAGATACAACATGAGCGCAATATTAAACAATATTCAACAGTTCAGACTTCAGAACTTTCATCTAGCATCCAGCATCTAGCGATTTTGAATTTCTTATAGAAAGATCACCAAACTGACACACAATCTAACAGTGCAAGATGAACAGTTTAAAAAAACAAGCAAACTCAAAACATGTCAGAAAAAACACACAAGCACAGCAATAACAACCTTGATCACAAAACATAAGCTATTTCAATATGATGCACCAAAGGAAAGAAACAGTTACCAAGCGACTAATAGGTTGCAATTGATGAACCCTAAGCAACCGGAGATAGACTCAAGAGTCGACTAATAAGTCGATCGATATCAAGAAGCACAAAATCGATTCACAATCAGAGTATTTACCCCTCTTTATTCCCAAAAACAACGAAAAACCCTAAAAAAAAGTTGGTGTCAAATTGTTTGAAATCATTTAGCATAGTGCGATGATATTGTAATCTCTCAAAAAGATATATGCAAGACATCTGAATCGAGTTGCAAAACGCGATTAACATTTAACCCAATGCAAATCACCGTAATGCATATTATTAGAATAACTAGAGGAATTGCGAACCCTAAAGCAAACAAGGATGAATACTTGTAGATATCAATATATCATTATGATTTGATTTAATGACGAAATCTTTTTAAGAAAAGAAATGATTTATGTTAACGGTCTTATCTTTAATTAGTGATAAAATCTTTTAACAAATGGGTTGATTTGAATTAAAGGTCTCATTCTCATTCTCATATTACATATTTACTTCTTACATTTTTACACAGTTTTATTAAAATTATGAATTTTGCTTATAAATAATAAAAGTTACAGTTCTCGTCTCAACTCTATCTTGTTTTGAACGACTAGGTGTTATAAGTGTTATTAATAATTTTTTGGTATTATTAACCGTTAATCATTAACTTTATGTTAAAAACTTTTTTTGTTAAAAGTGTTGTTAAAGTGATTTTAAAATATCTTTTTTTAAGTAGGTGTTATTTATTGTAATTTTTGTATTATCTATGTTGGTGGTTGTGTTAGTCTAGCATCTTGCTATTGTAATTAAATATATATATATATATATATTTTTCATATCAAGTTTTTTATCTTTATTTTTATATTTACATAAAAACAATTATTTTTTCTTTTATTTTTAATTAAATAATTTATTCTTTTTTTTTTCTTACTACTCACAACTATTTTTAAAAATATTTAAAAGTTCATAGGAGTGAAAAGTATTTTCTTTATATATCAAATGAACAATAATATAATTTCTCCCACTCACGACCAATTCTTTTAATATAATTAATACACTCGTAATAATACGGGGAACCTATTCTGAATGGTCTTATACTCTTATTAGAGACAAACATATGACAAAAATAGAAGCTAATGAGCAACTATTTGCAATTTGTAACAACAATTAATATGATTGTACCGTTTCACTTGATAGATTCTCATATTCAAATCTTCAACAATAGCTACCTTAACACACACCACCAAGAAACCTCAACAATAGCTACCTTAACACACACCACCAAGGAACATCAACAATAGCTACCTTAACACACACCACCAAGGAACCTTTATTGCGTTATCTCGAATTGACATCGATCATGCCATGGTGGTGAAGATGATTAATAATGTAATCGAAGGTTCTAGACTCTGCAGGAGATCGCCAGGAATGGGTGATACGAGGAGGACGAATAAACAAGAGGGGCTAGGTTTGGGTTATTCATACATATGGGACTCACAATTCTGTTTTTAACTTCTGAATTAGTATTGGTGTTATAATTGATTCATAAAAGCTTAACATATTTTAATGTCGATTAGTCCAAAAACTAAAATAGTTATGGGTCAACAAACAATGTAGACCAAACCCATAGCCTAAGAAAACTTAGGATCATAAACATAAGAAGAGCATACCACATGAACCATCCATATAATTACTTTACTCTAAAAGTAACTAATTTAGGTACTTTGTTATCGATTAATGTATTTGACAAAACCCATGTCCCCAACTCCCCATACCAGCTCCTGTGTCCCTACTAACGGTTCGTCAAGGTCAACATAATTTCATACATGCAGCTTAATCCAAAAGAAACTAGAGAGTAAAAGTCTATGTAAAACTTGAACAGCAAGTTACCAACCATCAATGTAGCATCTTAAGGTATGCATTCAGATCAAATAAACCTCAAACTTGACTGTAAACAAGTATCAGTCGGTCAATTAATGACTCCAATTCTAATCTTGCAACACCATCATCCTATAACACAAAACAAAGTCTACTTTATATTTCTACAAATCACAAAAATCTCTTCATCATAGATTCCAACGGATCATTATAAGAAGAAACAAAGATGAAATTTAAAATAACAATATAGACCACTAAAGGTGCATTTATAATTATGAGGGTTCTGATAAATACGAGAACTAGAATTGTTAACTCTGTCAAATGCTCCCCTTCTAAAGAGTTGTTGAGTTGTCCTTGTAGCTGCTACATGAGACTGCATACAAAAGCAAATGGGTGTTCATGACAGGCAGATGGGTCATTTAGGACTATGTTTTATCTTCAACGGGTCAAACAGGTTAACAATCAAACATGTATATATCATTACTCATAAGATAATAGAAAAAAGAAATAAGGTCAACTGAACTTTTGACCCGTACCATAAAATGACCTCTTTCGAATAAGAAAATTGTAGGGAAAGTTGATGAAAAATTACCAGCGGATAATTATTTTCAGTTTTGGCCACGGCTTCGGTTGAAGGAATGGCGTGCCATGAGTTTTTTGCCAGAACCTTGATGCTCATCCTGCAAAACATGTTATCAATAAGACATACTTTTTCATTTATCATATGGATTATGAAATTCATAATATTGAATTATCTTTCTTTTTGAGAAATTCGAGTTTAATAACATAATTACAAAAAAAAATCATTGTATTCGCTTGAGTTTATTGGTAGAAGAATACTCCATTTCATTTTCATCAGCATTTTAGTTAACTAAGTGATAGATAAGTGGTTGATGTACCTTGTACAGAGATGCAGCTGATTCAGATTCAACATTTTGATTTTGTTCAGGCCCTTGAAAGCCATCTAAAGCATCTAAAGTTAACTGCCAGCCACAAAGAGCTAAAGCACTGGAACTTGAACTAGCACCATTGTTACTGTTAATTACCCCAGCTGCAGCAACATTGCCATTAACCCAAGGGCAGAAAAAATTATGATGCTTTATTGGATCAAACTCAACAGGTTCTTCAAATTTGCTTTCTCCATTTGGAGGCCCTAAACAAAATAAAATAAAAACATACATAATTTAGCAGCATGGAACATGATAGAATCAGTTTATTTGAATAACCAGTTTTTAGTGTTTGGATAAAGAGATTCTGCTTCTGTTTATCTATTTATTAAGGAGTAAAATAGTCGGTTTCATAAAATCTGAAACAAAACTAATGGCATAAACTAAAATTGTTCTTTAATCTGAACTGAGACACCTTTACTGAATCTTACAATCTTATTTTTTTTCATCATTACTGGCCGTCTTATGTATTAATTTATTCGAAGGGATTCTTCATGTGAAGTCCACCAACGTAAATGCCCATTTGATAATGTGTCAACATGTTACAGATTTTTTTTTCTGTTTTATCAAAAAGTTCAAGGCTATATTCATTGTCTGGTGGTTGGAATTGGTTAAAATGAAACTAGATGCATACTTGGGAGGCCTTAATGAAAATAGTTAAATACTCTGTGGTGTTCACATATATTATCCTCTTTTCTAAAAAATCATTATTTAACAAACACTCAAACAGCTGGTTATTTAATTTCCTTAATAATCAAGGTAATTTACATACCTAATTCATTACCAGGCAGAAAACTTGGGTACCCACATTCTTCATTGGGAGATGACTTGCGGTCCTGCATCACTTCATCTTTTGATACTTCAAGTCCTGAATATACAACTGCATTGCAAGAAAGAGAAGGGTGCGAGTTTTGTTCATGTGGTAAAAGATTCAAATCACTAGTCTTCTCACCGCTCTCAACAGATTCACCTTTGACCGAACCAATGACCTTAGACCCACTATCCCCCCTTCCAGAATATTCTTGTTGCATTTCTTCAGGAACAAATTCACCGGTTTGACCTTGATTCTCAGTCACACCAATAACCGGTTCCATGTCACCAACAACACTTTCTGTCCTATGAATCAAACCATGAATTTCGGCTTCATGACTTGCACCCATTCCAACACTACCACCACTAACCGCCAAGCTGGGACCGTCCCTCCTGTAAGCAGTGGCAGTTTCGGTATTCAGTACTTCTTCATCATTGGTGCTGCTAACACCTACTTCACTGGTGACCCAACCCATTGGAGGGCATGTGCTTTGTTGAGCCTGGATACTATGGTTCATGTCTGAAGTTTCATTAGGGTCAGGGTTGATCCCTGACGTGGAGGGGTAGTTAACCTCATCGATAAAACCTGGATGATTTTCAACGCTTTCCATAGAATCATTATCTTCACTATGATAAATTGTATCCATTGCAATAACAGAAGAAGCCCGTGCTGCAAGTTCATGGCCTTGGCTTGATGGGCCAGCCTGGCCAATATCAAAATACAAAGTTTGACTAGGACCCGCACCAGATGATGACTCACAAGCCCGTTTAGATGGACCAGTGGACGTCTTACTGTCATTAATTTCATCACCATCACGGTCAATGACAACACCCTCAACACTATCTGCTTGTTGAATCAGCCCATGTGGTCTATCAACTGTGGACCCACCTTCATCAACATTCCTTTTGAAAGTAGTAGGACCACGAGATTCATATGATGCTGCACGATCACCAACCTCGCTGCCAGCTGGCTGACCGATGACTAGATCCCGACCTAAATTCCCATCTTGATATAATTCAGATATCGGTCTTTTATGCCCATGTCCTGTAGAAAACCCACTTCCCATTGTAAGATTTAAATCCATCCTCACATTTGACATTGCAGCTTCATCAGCGTCCTCGGTCTGCTCTTCTTCTGCCCCGTCAGCAGCCACCCACCCGCTAATGCCACTAGCCGCGCTTACTCCACGAGTAATTGCCATCTTTTTACTCGTTTCGGGAACATCAATGTTGTTAGGAGCAAAACGAGCAGGAAGATTGACACGAACGAAGTCCAAGATCCTCACTGTAGCGCCACATAAGCTACAATCCAACAACGGTGATCCAGATTCGAATTTTGACTTGAACCTAGAACCTTTTTTGGTTGAACTAGAGAAAGGTTTCTTGTTTGGGCCTCGATCTTGTAACGGGTCACGATCTTTTATAGGACTGAATGAACCACCATTTCTAGCAGATTGAGCAGAATGCTCTTCACAATCTTGAACATTAGGAAGCCACCTAGGCTCCCATCCACATAGGCTTATCAACTTCTGGGCCTAATGATAGAACAATTTATCAATTTTAATAAAAAGAGTCTGCCAAACGGAAAGAACAAATTAGTAATGCAGTATTATCTTACACGTAAATATGTGCTTATTTCAGAATCAGACATACTGTCTGCTGGATAAGCAGGTGAATGGACTAGAAATCGATCGATTTCTAGACCTCTAGAAAGTTTCATCTGGTCAAGAGCCGTAGTAGCCACCACAGGCAAATAAGGAAACTGAATTAGTCCATCACAACGGTCCTTGTAACCACCAATCAGAGCAGATGGTGGGGTAGGAGGGAACTGAACCAGGCTTTCAGCACAACTGTTTCCTCTCCAAGGGCAGGTGGCACTATGTCCTTCATCCAGCTGGTTAGCAAATTCTTCACCATTTTCACCTGCTTAAATAGAGTATAAACCTAAGTATATGGCATCCTGGCCTATAAAGTTAATTACATCAACACACCTTCGGTACAGGCCCATGAATCTTGCGCATTATATTTCAGGTTTTCCCCACAAGACTCGCATTGAATCTTATCAACATCTATATTCACCCAACCTCTCCTAGCACAGGAAAGTGAACTAGCAGCCTGCACGAAAGACAGATATATAGTAAATTAACATAATTGACAACAATAGAGTAAATTAACATCAAACAAATGGGTTTCAAACCTTAGGTTTTCCAAACCAATTTGCAGGACTAAACGTGGATAATCGTCTTAGAAGATCACCCCTTTCCCATGGTCTACATGAAGGTTTGGAAGAACCAAGAGCTGAACCACCCGCACCTGTACTCAATGAAATCCACATGGCTTGTGAACTAACTCGAGACAGTGAACCGCCTTTGGACCCCTGACCATGGCCCAGCCAATCAGTACTTCCAGCATTGGTGGCAACAACTGGTGATGATGCTCCAGCAGAGCTGAAACATTTTAGACAAACCAACCAAATGGTTATAACACATGTACATTTACCACATAAGCTACAAGAAAACGCCACACCTGATTTATTCTATTGACTTCTGTGTTGTTTACATCATCTGATCATCATAATCAAATATATCTTCCTTAATTTAAACTCAGAGTCTCACAAATTAACAACAGAAGTTCCAAATGTGCAATTTATTTCAAAAACGCTAATTGGACTTCAAGACCTAAAGAAATTCGATTATATGGAAACAAAATCTATTTACTCGGTAAAATCGCATACATATAAGCATAACATCAATTAAAAAGCCATGGATCCATAAAACAAGATCAACAAATTCCCCAATTAAGCTAGATTCAGATACCTAATTTAACAACCCACATAAACTCTCCCAAATCCCCAATTCTAAACCGATATTTCACGACTCGGTATTAACAATTAACAATTAAGCAATTCAAGAGCACATTGTAGCTTGTTAGTGTTCATATAAAAACCCTGAAACAAAGTGGCAATTAAAAGATGTGTATGTATGAAATTGAAACAAATGAATGCAAAATTAGGGTTAGGTTTACCTTGCAGCAGCGGTGGGTGGAGGTGAATTGGGGAAAAGTAATGGGTCTCCAGATGAGCTGATTCCTTCTTCCCTCATTGATTCACACACACACACACACAAGAACACACAAATACACACAGAGTTTGTTGATGCTTTGGTGCTGTTTGATCACTGAAATTGATGGTGTGCTGTTTATATATATTTACGTTTATATGGATCGTACCCGACTACAAGAGTTTGTAGCTCCATGGTCACGTGAATCGCGCGTGAGCATGAAGACTTTGTATTATTTAAACTTTAGCGTTTTTTATGTCATAAAGTAGGTGTTGATTCCAATAATCAAATCCTTAATTTAACTTAATAGTTATGTTTAGAATTTTTTTAAACAGTATAATAGAATATGGTTGAGTGTGTTGAGGTAAATACCCAACAGACACGATATGATAAATCATATAAGACTTGTGTTACGAGAATATAAAGTTTTTTTATTGCTATTATTTTACGTAAGAATAAGTATTTGGTTTTAGAGAGAATGATGATGAATATAAAGTGTGACATCTTTCTCCGCTTTTGTGAGGGTTGTGACTCCTGGTAGGAGCACGATGCCATGGTTTGCAATTTTTAATTGAGATTTGTGAGAATGATATATTTTGTTTATACAATGTTATATAGACGTAACTATTTGTGGTCCTTTCTTCCTTAGGATTGGATGACGTTATTCGGGTTGCTTTGGAGTAATTCGAAACTTTACTATACAAAATGAACAAGAATGATAGTATCGTTAGAGTCCAAACATACTCATCATGGTTTTCTTAGCGTACGACTTAAGACGCGGCTAATAGATCGCTTTTAAACTTAATTTTTTAATATATAAATGTAATTTGATATTTATTAGCTGTGAACTTTTTTGGTGTTTAATTTAGTTAAGAAATATTTTGTTCTTTGCTAAAAATAGCGTATGAGGTTTGTTAAATGTATGTATTACGTCTGATCTCTAAATTCGTGTTTTGAGATTTGTAGTTGTTATTTTGCAATATTTTCATGTTTAACACTAACTTTCATACAAAATTTTATGTTACATTTTTTAAACTGTAAAATTTATACATTTATCAAACCATATGAAATATTTGTCAACAACTTAAAAAGCAAAAAGGAAAAGAAAAACTCATCCCGCCCTCCCAATAACATCCAACATAGCAAAATCTTCAAAATCGTTGTTATCAATTCGGATTCCGGACCCATCTTATCCCTTTACCCTTTTACTTGTTGTCTCTACGGACATTCAAAAGCATCGAACGAGAATTGCATTCGGTATAGACAAAAGCTAAAAGCCATAAACTTGTCGAAAAGTTACAAGTTGTGTGTCAACGACCCGATTTGTTTTGTGAAATTTACTTAGAAAATTGAAGAAATACATTTATTTTGATCAATTTAGGAATTTCCCTCGATGTCACAATCGAAAGTTGCCAAAACTGATCAGACAATTGCAGTCGAGTGTTCGGTGACTAGACAAGCTCATGAAGATTTTTCTAGAAAAATAATGGGTTCATAATGTTAAGTCATTTCGCAGATCTTGATATTGGTTGTGGTGTATGATAATGTCAAGTCATTTCACGGATTTTGATGTTGGTTGTGGTGTATGGCGTATGAGTGGAAGCGAGGGAGATTGGTAGACATGGGAATGTCCCCAATGAGGAAGAGGGTGCAACGCCCCTTTATGGCATTTGATGTTTGTACATTGACTACAAGATTGGCTAGGTCGGTTTTTGTTATGTTACAATATCGTGAGAAAGACATAAACAACGCTGACAAGGGTTGGTGAGGGAATCGATTTTAACTAAATCAAAATGCAATATTTGATTTTAGAATTGTTTAGTTTTTAAACTTTAATCGTTCTTGTTTTCTTTTGAATAATTTCATAAATAGTCTTTATGTTGTCAAAAAAGTAAAATTCAAATATGTAACTTTTTAAAACTAGAACTTGTTGACAACCCATGTAATATTTATGTATTTTACTCAAACTATTATTTTTTATCATATATATTATAATTTTGAGTCAATTATATTGATGGTCCTTGAGGTATGGGAAAAATTTTGGATTGATCTTGAACTCGTATTCAAGCAAATTTGATCCTTAAATGAACTATTTGCTTTCATCCTTGGTCCCTCAACTTAACTGTAACATTTGCCTATTTTCAAATTATAAACTCAAACTCAAACTAATTTTAAACTTTCATACGATGTGAATTTTTATATTTAAATTATTTTATTAATGAATCATATGAATTAGAAGTGGAATCAATATTTAAGAAAAAAATTGTTTTATTTAATTGTTATTAAATCATTTAAACAATTTATAATAATTTCATAATCTATAAAGTAAAGTGATTAAATTTATAAATTTTAATTGTCATTTACGAGTTTCAACATAGAAAGAAATAGTTTTATTTCAAAGTTTCTATAAAACTTATAAAGTTATATAAGTTTATAAAGTTTAATGTTAAACATGAGATTTTGAGATTTATAATTAATAAAGAAAGTGTTTTTAATTATGAACTCTATAAAGTTTTAAAACACAATAATTTAACCATAAAATGGGTTTAATAAGTTTGGGGTTAAATTTGTAATTTTTGAAACTTAATTTAAAGTTCGTACATAAAATAATAAACTCTTAAAAGTACAGGGTTAAAGCTGTAACTTTGATTTAAAACTCAAACCA
>BJCM01062248.1:0-20193 GCA_018326385.1 Flaveria bidentis | reverse complement strand
TGGTCTAATAACCTAGAAAATTTCAAATCAATGCTTTCTCTAAATTTGTCACATTCAATACAAGCATGTTTTTCAAACAGTTGGTCTTTAGTACTTACCTGTGAGGAATCGGAATCGGTTGAATCAGCCATAAATGCAGAGTTAGACTCTTTAGTTGTTGGAGATTCTGAACTTGTTGCTCTCAGCTCTTCCTCAACTAAGTGATGTACCACATTCATAGCTTATTCAGTATCTGACATTACTTGCTCAACTGTGATCTCACCTTCACTTGCAAAACATCAACCAGTCCCTCAACACAGGCTATGTTTGATTCACTTTGAGACACAAAGCGGAAGGTCCAGTCTTGTCCTTCATCACCTTGAGCGGTCAAGGCCTTTGTCTCTTTGCTTGAAGAGGAAGCTCCACTCATGGGTTTGTCTTGACGGTTGAAGGTTGAAAATGGATTTCCATTTCCTGTTTTCTTGGGCTTTATACATTCACGTTTAAAATGCCTCTTTTTCACCACAATTAAGTGACTTTGGTTTTGTCGAAACCAAAGGTCGTATCCTTTGTGGCTACAAGATTTTGTCTCATCTTCTTAACGAACTTTTTGGCTCGTCTAACTGCACTTCCAAGAGCCCACATGATATCCATCCTTTCCAACTTGTTCTCGTCAACCTGCTCGTAGTCTTCAACTGCAAGATGACAATTTCCGATCTTCCCAGCAACTAGACTATCATACGATTGAACCACTGCTGCTAGAAGATTCATATGCTCCTTTGCAACCTCCACTGTTATATTACCGAGATTCTCGGTCTTCAACTACATAGTATTGGCTTCAGGCACTATGTGTTGAGTCGACGATGATCAGACGTTTCTGGTCCTGAAGCAGTGGATTGTGAGGGAGCCACGGAACTGGACACAAATGATGTTTGTAGTGGTGCTCATGAACTGGTTGGAGTGGGGAATGAGTTGTAAAGTGAAGGATTCTGATCGTAGGATCCTTTCTGTGACTTGTACTTCATTCTCAGATTCTCTTCTCTTAATTTTAGGATGAAGTCATTTATGTCTAACTTTACAAGAATATCATTCTTTCTCAGATTAGACACAAACGAATCCCATTTATCTGGCAAACCGTCTGCAAAACTTGACACTTTATCTTCCATTGACGTTGTTACACCATGAGTGTGCAGCTCACTCATCAGATAGTAGAACCTGTCAATAATATCATCCAAGCTCTCCTTCCCTATCGAAGAGAAGTTATCAAACTCCTTTTTGAGAGCCTTAGCCTTCAGAGCCTTTAATGTTGCATTCCAATCATATCTCTTTTCCAATACTTCCCATAACTTTTTTGCCTGCTTGTTCTTAGAGAACTGATGAAAGATGTCTTTCGGTATTGATTGAGTCAACAGGGCATACACTTTCTTTTCTGCATTGTACTTAACCTTCTGGCTGTAATTCATTCCTCCCAGAGTCAGCTTAACTCCATTAGCATCGACTGGCATCGTGTAACCTGTTTCAATGGATGCCCAAAGATTGGGATCAACTCCATTTAGATAGATCTCGAACCTCTCCTTCCATTGGGGATAATCATCTAACGTTATAAGCCTTGGTGGTTTATTATGATTCCCAATTTCATTTTACAGAAGCAGAAGGTTTTGGATGCGAGAGTCCCTTCTGGCAGTAAAGGCGGTGAATTGATCTTCCATTTCTATAAAATTTGAACTTTAGAAAAAGACTGGTTCACTCGTGTGAATGGACAAATACGGATGAGTTACTCGTGCGATTGGACAAATGCGGATGAGTCAATCGTGCGATTGAACAAATACGGATGAGTCAATGCGGATGACTCAATCGTGCAAATGGACAAATGTGGATGACTCAGTCGTGCGATTGGACAATGCGGATGACTCAGTCGTGCGAATGAACAATGCGGATGGCTCAATCGTACGAATGAGCTATTCATGAGACTAAAGGCCGGTGTGTTTGAAAATTTTCGAATTTTGAAACTTTGACACCAATTACAATTTACCCAGAAACCCTAATCTGCCGTATGACGAAAAACTTCAACTTTGAATGCCTGTAAACGTTGGAAAACACCAGTGGACCCAAAAAGATGACTCTTTTGAGTTAAAACGTGAGGTTTGACACAATTCTAATTGAATCAAACGCAAAATCAAGAGCCAAAGCTCTGATACCACTTGTCAGGACCGTGTACGTACGGAATACTAACATATTCTGTGTTTATACCGAATCAAATAGTACGAAATCCTATTTGATTGGCGATCCAACCAGTAAGAACAATTACCCGATCGATATAGTAATTTACTCTAAAATAAAAATGATTATGTATTGTATTGTTCATATGTGTGTGTGTATATATGTGTGTGCGCGCGCGCATGTGCATACGTATGCGCGTGCACGTGTCTGTATGTGTTTAGTTAGAATCATTCAAACAAAATCATTTTAATTTAGAACTCTAAAAACCACATAAACATTTGTGTATGTTTGAGTGTGTATGTATGCGATAATAAGACGGTTAAATTACCGTCTCAGTTTCTCTATAAACCTACTACAAATAATTATCTTCTATTCGCTACATACAAATATTTAATACATTTCTTACACATATCTACATACACATACAAAACTAGAGGAGTAAACAATTAGAGCGAGCCCAAACTTGTCAACGCTAGACTTGCCCATTTGGAAGTGAATTAGCTCAGCTCCCCAAATCCCCCAAACTCAACTTGCTTATATAATTAATAAATATTATTTCTTATTTATTGATTATCTAGTTATTTTATTTTGTATGAATATTTAGTTTATATACATGTATTAATAATTATATTATATTACATATAACCATGGTTGTCACTTAGTATGGGTCGAGACGGCCCCCGACCCCTTCAGTTTGTTAGTACTGTTATTTTCCGGTTCGATAGTGTAGATTTTAAGACCAGTCATGTATATTTTTTAATATATATAAAGTTCGGCCCTAGTAAAATAGTTTAATTTTACTCTTGTCCATCTATGTTGTGGTTCAAGCTTCGTCAATATATATATAATATAGTTTATATTATGAGTGGGATATTACTATTCACCTTTTTTGATATTTTTATTTTAATTATATATATAGTAATACTTATTATGTAATAATATATTTATCATATTAAATAGATTTAGTTATTCATATAAGTAACAACTAACAAGATCGTCTAGCTAGACTCGCAAGCTAGTTAAGATTGGGGTCAAGCATGTTGATCAAATGAGATTCAATTTAGATTCGAGTTTGAACTCAAACTTGTTTGAGTTCCGTTCAATTTAGAATCAAAATGAGCTTTAATTTATATTCAAGACATCTTTTCTACATATATGTATACAGTTAGGCCAGAAACTTTTTGATAATGTTATGAAAAAATAGGCTATGCATTGTATTTTTTAATTTTTTGAATGTATTAAAAAAGAACTACCTTACTATTTTGCTGTCAATTCTAATACAAGTTTTACAATTTAGGAGTTAAATGTTTTTTCTCTTTCTGCCAACAATCTTTGGCTTTTTGTTAGATGAACGCAACCATATGCAAATCACTCTGATATCATAAGCAAGGTCGCAACATTATTTTTGTTGGGGCTTTCAATCGGTTTTACTTTTATGAAAAAAATTGATGTATTGAACGATATTTTTGGGATTAAATTAAACTCAAAAAATAATTAAGGATAAAATTGAAAGAAATTTGGATGACAACTTTTCTTTGTGTGTTAGAAACATACATATGTATCATTCCAGTTACGGCTGGGCGTTAAAGGAAATTGTCTATTGAAGAAAAGAAATTGTTCGATTAGATTAAAAATATGTGTAGTTTAAGAGAATTGAGTAACAACCGTTCTTAAGAATATTAATTAATTAATAACTTCAATGAAAGTTAAAAAGTTTATTCCCCAATTTACACGTCTCTTGAAATTGTGGCCTAATTGATAATGCGTTTGACAGAATGACATGATTGGCCTTGAAAATTAAATGTCAAAATACCATTCGATCCAAGTACAATTTATATTTATACTTTGTTGTTTATAATCTTAATAATTCTTTTATTGAAGATATGTATATGTATGAGATATATAGTTAATAACTTTTAAGGTTTTTTTCCTATAAGAATTTTGTAACAAGTTAAGATGTGTTTTAATTAAGCTAAATGCGTGAGATATTGTTGTTTAAACTAATAAAATTAAAAACAAGAAATCTATAAAAGGGAGTGCACCTAAACGGATGAGCAAAAATAGAACTGGTTTATAATGAAGGAACTAATATGTTTGGCGATTACTTTGAGTTGTACTCACACATGTACCCTCGAGGGATGAAAATTTTGTTCCAAATGTCTTGAAAATAAGCTTGTGTGTGCTTCATTGGCGGAGCTTGAACATATACGTAAGGGGGGCGGGGCAAAATTAATTTATTTTAGGGGGGCGAATCGAGTTTTATATAAAAATTTACACTACCCGACCAAAAATTTACACTACCAGACTAAAATTTAACACTACCGACGAAAAAAAGAGGGGGGCGGCGGTCCCCCCGGCCCCTTAAATCCTCCGCCACTGGTGTGCTCGTCATCCATAAACCAAGACCTCGATAACATTCATAGCCAAAGTGTCACGACAACATCCAAAGATCACCTTTGAATTATTAGGGGGCAAGAACGAGATTGTTACGAGTAGATATATAGTATTGAATAGTGTTAAACTTAATTTCAAGCAATACTCAAGAAGAAAACTTATGACTAGAAAAGAAAGGTTGAGACGGGGAAAGTTAAGCTGACCCCTTAAAAAACCATTACTTGATAAGAATTTGTTATGCGAGATATGTCGACAACCTACTATTGGGAATCTTGTATGCAGTAAAGCTTCTCATAGACTGTATTCTCAAAACTGTGTACACGAAAGTAGGACTAAAATCCTTGAGCTGACCTAAGTAATGTTTTGTTATAGCTAAGTAGCTCATTCATCTTTACAAAGAAAACCAAAAAGGATCCTTCACATCACTGGATTATAGATATTATATTAGTTAGAAACAATGGTGATCAATATGATCTTGGATCACGGAATAGACATTGTAAAAATATTCATCTTGACAAGAAATTATCTACATAATAAAATTTGTATTACAAGCACTAAGGATTATAGCTCATATGGTAGAGCATCTTGTTTACACGTATCCTATATGATTTTGAGAGGAGTGCATCATGCAATAAAAAAATGATATAATTAAAAAATCGATGTATTACTCCATAACTTTGAAAGAAGAAGATAACAATAGCCTCGTAAGTGTTCAATTTGTTCTAGGTGCCTAGTTAGGAGCCAAATAGACCCCATCATATGATTTGGTATATTAATAAGTGAATACCTAGTTTATTTAGCATACATCAATTGCACATCAATGATCCCTAACACTCTTACTAAAAATAATAAATTGATACTTCAAATTATTAAATTGTATTTTCAGGTTTGAAAAATACCTAGATGAACAAAAGAGCTTAAATAAGAATAAATTAAGAAAACCAAGCTTTAGAATTCAAGCATAGGGTTGTCCCTCATGAAGCACGCCCCCAAACCCAATCTGAAACATACACTCGTGCTAAATTTAGCACACCCCATGTTTGTCAGACATGACAAATATATTGTCCCCCGCTAGGAGGCACAAGGGTGTGCCCCGGGACGCATGGGGTGTGTCCCACCCTAAGCATGGGGGCGTGCCCTATGAGGTACGGAGGTGTGGCAAACAATTTCTAAGCATACGGGCCAACCAACTTTTACGTGCATCATACTAGCACGGCCTTAGAAGGCATGGGGTCATGCCTCACACTTTAGAAAGCCTATAAACAGAAGCCTATTTGTAACTTTGAGAGTAGCTTTTGGGATGTGAAGTGCTAGTGTTCACTCTCAAGAACCTAGCCTTTGAAACTCCTTGGCAGACTATGGAAGTGCATTCGACATTTAGAAAAATCTCGGGATCATTTAATATCAACCATAGTGGATCACCGGTTTGATTGTTGTAATTTACTAATGATTACATTACTATATTATATTTTTGTTGTTATATTTAAGCACATTATGAGCTAAACTTCTTTTATCATCCTAATTTAGTGAAACTTTATATAGCTTGTGATGAATTAACGGTGTGGTTTATATTATGTTAATATTATAGTAATTTTGAGTAAACTTTTGGTGGGTAGCATCCACCCTTGAACAGGAGTTATAGACTTATTATTTGTAATTATGAATGTCATACAAGGTTGAAAAACGTATGAACTAACATTTATTTGCAAAACCGGTCTACATTATAAACTCATGGCTAATGAACTAGAATTGATTATTAGAAATCATATCAACTTAACTTTCTGAGAATTTACGGGTTCTCTTTTATTAGTCTAAGAAATATACAATAATTGTTATGGTTTTCTAAATTTAATAGTATGTTAAATATGAAATTGATCAACTATATTTTTAACATTAAGTTATTTTTTCAAAATTTATATGTTAAGAGGTTACACAAGCAATACCTACGTCATTAAGGGCTCGGTGGTTGTGTTGTAACCGACTCTATGTAACTTTTCTTGTTACTATGGATCTGGTTAATGATAGATCTACATTGCGTCACATTAATTTATAAACATTAATATAGTTACATTAATCACTATCTTTAGTCACACCATTAATTCATCATAGTTATTAAAATAAAACTTAAATTAGGATTGTAGCCTTGTCATACTGAAAAAATCACCAAAAGTCAATATATTAATTTACTTTTGATCGATTTAAATTATCATTTTAAAAAATAAAAAAATTATTTCATCATCTCTAATTAAACTCATCATTTTCAAAATCAAAATGCATTTCAATATTTAATTATAAGGGTTGTTGACTAGGATAAGTGTGTTCAGAGATTGTTACTATGTTCTTACCAACTATATTACCACATGATATGTCAATTGTTTTTTGTATATATAGTTTAGTATAAGTAATAATTAATTTAAAATTAAGTATGTGATAAAAATCCTATCAAAATATATATATCATTTGCACAAACCAAGTTTTGACGTCATTGGCAGGATACAAGATAGTTTGAAAAACGATCTAAATTTTTACTATCCTGCTTATATTTCATATATTTAGTTCAACCTTATTAAAAAAAGTCTATTCACAGGGTGCCATCAAGATTGAAAACAATTATAGCCCAAAATTAAAAGTCAATGGTCAATAGTTAAAGGTTTATAATGATGAACCAACAAAAATCTTATCGGGTTAGCTAAACCCCTACCTCATCGAAAATTAAGTGTGGGTAAGAGTCTCGTCAAGGACCCATATCCAAAACATGTCTTTATGTTATTTTCAGTCCATTTATTTTTGTTTTGTTATGTGTGTTTCGAACTTTAATTTTCTATTTTAAATAATTTGATGATGTTAAAATTAATCTTAATGTTTTCTTTTGAGCTCACTCAAGAAGGTTGTATTAAATGACCACGTGCATTTGACTTGTCACTTTTAGTGGAATTTTTGCTTACCATTCTCTATTAAATATTTTTTTGTTAATCACATTGTGAACGGTATGGAATTTAAGTGTGAGAAAAGGTATACATACTTAATACTTTGCTTATAAATTAGTTCAAGTTAAATTTTTTATTAAAGTTCATTATAATCTTAGTTTTTATGGCAATAACACCAGAAACTTTAACAATTTTAATATACCAAATATAAATATATATTTTTGAAAAATATATAAGTAGATAAAACAAAGCCGAAGTATCCTTAAAAATATTTTTTATAATATCCAGAAAGAAAAATGAGTGATCAACCATGTAAAATGAAGCACTCATACCCAATTCTATACATTTGTGTGAACACACAGTTGAGTCTTAATTAAGCTTTGTTTTTATGTATTTTTAATTTTATTATTGATATACTGAGGGTGCCTTATATGCTGTGAATTTGAACCTGTTTTTGTATGCATTTTAAAATCTTATAAGTATTTTGAGTGATTTTGCTTGATAACAAGCAAAGTTCCAGTGGAGTTGTGTCATGTGCTCCAAATTAAAAATATAAAGTACATCAATTGCATATCAATTATTTTTGAAACTTTTACTTAAAATAATGAATTGGTACTTAAAATTGTTAAATTATATGTTTAGGCGTTAAAAAAGCAAGATAAACAAAAGAAGCTTAAAGAAAAATAAATTAAAGAAAATAGAGGTCTAGAATTCAAATATGAGGTTGTATCTTTTGAGGCACACCCCATGCCCATGTTAAAACGCATCTCCGTATCAAATTTAGGTCAACCCCTTTTTTGTTAGTGTGATAGAAAATGGTAGATAGTCAATTATAAGGGTTGTTGAGTAGGTTTGATGTGTCCACGAATTGATACTCGGTCCTTACCAGCACTATATTATCCCACGACAAGTACACTTGCCTTTTGTGTGTGTAGTTCAGTATAAGTAAAAAATCAATTTAAAGTTGAATTTGTGCGAAAAATCCTATCAAAATATGTATACCATTTGCACACACTAAAAGCAGAGTATTAGGGCCTTGAAATAATCTATTTTCGTCAATGAACTTTGAGGTGTATAAAGTTTCATTCTTGACTTTTAAGCAGAGTGATTGAGGTTTTATTTCACTTTTTTTGAAAAACTTTAATAGTGTTTCTAAATCTAAATAAACACAATAACTTAGATCATATGGAGCCATTTTCTTACTTGTTGGATTATGGAAGGATGAAGCTTCCTAAACTTCAAAACTGTGCTGGTCTTCATATGATGAAATACTTCAATTCTGAATTACTATGAATCAGCACTTGTGTATATGCTGATCTGCGGATTCACTGATGCATTAACAAGTGTCAAAGTAGTGGTGACAAATAAACTCTACAACTACTAATCTTTCATTCTTCTGATTTCTGTATAATGTTGTACATCCTTTTGTAACCAATAGTAATGCACATTTATGGTATGTCATAATGTGTAGATCAATTGTTAAAATATGTCATTGATCCTAAACCTAGAATAGATAATAAGGATTAATTTTAAAGTTTAGCTTTTATAGTATAAATACTTCACAATTGTATAGTAATGAGGTTAGCTAGTTTTTGCCCACATTTGTTCTTTTGTTATTACTCTTTGTAATTAGTAAAGTTTATCAAGTGAATACTTTGAAATAATTTTCATTGTTATTTTACATAAAGTATTTGTCTATGTGTTTGTTAGTAACCAACAAACTTTGAATCTGCATTTGTTAAGTGTTGCTCAATAGAAAAGTCTTGTTAAATTTCAATCTTGTCCAACGTTACTTTTCTGTCAAATATTAGAATAACAGACCAGTTGATATTTCTATCAATTTATAAAAGAGCCCAATGCACATCTTCCACATCTTTTCTCTGGTTCTTCGTCTTGTTGCACCCTTTTGATTCAAGCACCTTACTTATATTTTAATAATTCTACACACTATCTGAAAACGATGTTCAAGAATGATCTGGATGTGATAGACAAAGAGTTGAAGCATCTAATGATGCTAAGCACAACATTGGTTCTTCAAGGCGTCGACTAACTTTTATCATTGATCGCCATTAGTCATATCATGTACAACAAGGGATGCATTCTGTTCCTATTAACATTAATATGTATCTTTATGTTGTATTAATTTCACGTTATCCTTATGAAATTGTTGATTTTCGAAAGAACTAAAGCCTTGATATGAAAACGATTTTTTTCCAAAAATATCAATGTATTTGTGAATAAGCATTGGCGTAGACCACCCAAGGGTGGTATATCTTGAAGAATCTAAGTTAAAGTTCTTTTTAGTGAACTATCTTTAGTTTAATGGGATTCTCATAATGACATATGATGGTGGGATTTTGAGCTACAAGTTGAAGTTAAATTTAAGCGTTTGAGAAAATCGATTGATAGAAAGATACTTCATTTGGCAAATGTTCCTACTCGGTGGAATAAATGGTTTCTTAAGGAAGATAATGTTTTGGTTTAGAGACTCCGTTTAAACCACTTTTACAAGAGAGAGAATTAGTGTTAAAGGTTTGTATTTACTTTTTATTATGTCTATTTCATTTTTTGTTATTGATTCTATAGATCATCCTTTTGGGAATTGTTCAATTACTCGGTCTTCGATTATCAAAATTTTAGCTCTCCATAAGCCACTTCATTGTAATCAATTTAATGTACTTGTTTGACTCGCTCAAGGTTTCTAATGTGAAAGAAAAAGTAATTCTTGAAATCATTAATATAATTATATGGCATGGTGGGTGATATAGAAATCAAGATATAAAAACCATCTTTCAAACAAACAACATTTCAAACGGTCAAATCAAAATGGTGGGTGATATAGAAATCAAGATATAAAAACCATCTTTCAAACAAACAACATGTCAAACGGTCAAATCAAAATGATATTGAGTATTTTTCCTATCTCTTATGTTAACAAGTAGACTATTATATTTATGATGATTTAGTTAATTTGAAAGAGCAAATTTTTACCCATTTAAGGCGTTCAATTTCAGATTACCCCAATTTTAAAATAATTATCTTTAATTTTGATATCATTTTAATCATAAATCACGTAACCTTACTCATTACATTTTAATAACAGTCTATAAGGTTAGATTCTAAGAGATTTATAGCTTAATAATTGTCAAATTTAGAAGCATTCTGTACGATTAATAATTAACTTAAAAATCTTAAAAAGAAAATAATAAAATGTCTAAATCCTCCAACCGTTGAAATGTAAAAGTTGTATACAAATATTTCAAGGGCGACTCAAGCATTCCTACTATAAAATGGGTTCATCTTCACCAAATTAAACACACAATCTCAATTCTCACAAATCAAACATGGGTTCGATGGCTCGAGCTCTAGTATTAGTCGTCATGGTTGCATGTCTAACTTCTGTAGCCCATGCCATTGCTGGTCAAGCCACTTATTACACTGTGGTCACTCGTATGGTTATTCACTTATTTTCTTTAATTCAAACACACCGTTATTATATCAAGAAAATAAGTTATATATACATGTTATGCTTTCTTATCTAAATTTTTGTTATGTTTGCTAGCGTCTGCTTGTTATGGATCAGTAGACCAAGGTAACATGATTGCGGCGGTGAATAGCGGCTTGTTCACCAGTAACGCGGCGTGTGGAAGTAGGTACAGGATCACGTGCACCAGCCCAACATCCTGCAAAGGTGGTAGCGTAGATGTTACAGTTGTTGATGTTTGTCCAGAATGTCCTGCGAATGGATTCGAATTATCGCTACAGGCGTTTTCAGTTATTGCTGATCCTAGCGTTGGAAGGATTAACATCGATTATACCCCGTAAGTGTTCAACCCCGATAAGTTCCATCTGTTTCTTGATTTCAAATCTTAACATAATAAAATAAATTACTGTTTTTTTTTTTGTTATTTATAATTTTTTGTGATTTCAGGATATAAAGAAAGACACAAATATATGGAGAATAAGCTCTCGTATGATCTACATATGGAGAGTAGATCAGTATATGATAGTGAAGACTTGAAGGGGCAAATAGTATATGCCTCTAAGCAAGCGAATTTTTAGAATAAATTATGATCGCTTTTGTAGAATGAATTTTAGAAATAATGGAATTATGTTGTATCATATAATATTTATTTTAATGGGGCCGGTTAAAAAATAAGGGTATATCGTAACAACACCCTCTATGTTATGTAGACTTCTTCTTACGATCCGTAAGAGCCCTTAAGGTCCGTAAGAGCCCTTACGGGCCGTAAGGCCTGCTAAATATCATATCAGTCATTCAGTTGTTTAACGGGCCATGAAGCCTTTCACGGGCACAAGTTTCACGGCCCGTAATACGATTTACGGGCGGTAATAATTCAAGATAGCGGTCCTTTAAGTGTTTCACAGGCCACAATGTTTGTCGATTTTTTTACGCGATGTAATATTTCTCGATTACGGTGTAATTTTGTAGTTATTATATTATTTGACGTGATCTAATATTCCTCGATTACGGTGTAATTTTCTATTTATTACATTATTTGATACGATATATATTCCAAGATAATTATTTGAGTCGACATAATATTTTTTGTAAAATACTATATAAATCATCAAATTTTAATTCATTTCATATCGATAAATTCAATATTTGAGTCGACATTAGTTTATTAATGATGTCAATTTGGGATAACAATTGTTTGTTTGGTTCCGATTCTAACTATTACCCCGTCGAGGGTTATAGTCATTACAGTGACGAGGGTGGTAACTATGTTGATCAGTACGGCGATAATGTTGTAAGTTTCTGTGGTAACTTACAGTGGTGATGATGGCGGCAACGGAGGTGATAACGGCGACAACGAAGGTGATAGTAGCAGAGATGAGTATGGTGATGGTTCTGAAAAAAAAGGTTATACGACACGAATCAGATTATTACATAATTATTATGTTTATTAAGTTATTTGATAATAAATAATTATTAAGTTTTGTTATTTGATAATAACTAATTATATTATTTACAATTATTAGGTTTCTTCATCTCGTGAAGAATTGGTTGATTGTGTTATAAGAAAAGAATATATGAACTTGTAGTGACTCCATAGAAATTTTAAAAAGATACCAATTTTCATCATCATCGGTGATTGGTACGTACACATGTAAAAAATAATATCACAATTTATATATCTTTTTAGACAAATTAAATCACAAGTATAACATGAAACAATATTACCGTATCAACTTCCCATAACGCATGATATAAATCTCTACTCCCATCTACATATTCATTACCATCCACGGATCCTATGTGTGTTAAGTTAAACCATTCAAATGGAAGAATTGTCCAATGATCATTACACAACAACTCTTCTGTTCTACTTTTTACTTCAAATCGTCAGATCATCAATCTATTTGTTCATTCCCGAACTTTCTATAAATAACAATAAAATATATATTAAAACTATTATTTTATGGTAAAACAAATTTTAATTTAAAATCTTACATCTGAACATAAAGTTGTGTTCTCAAGAATCCCTCGCCAAAATTGTAAGTGGAGATCCACAACACCTATGTAACATAACCTACATAATTCAGCATCTTCGTTTCGTAAAAACTGCATAATATTCCAAGACTAATTTTTGACATTCCACCAATTACGGTTATCAATTGGTTCCGGAATACTTTCAACAATTACACATGAGTTAAAAACAACTTCATTCGCACGCCTTCTATTATTTCTCCGATCTGACATTTTACTTATCTCGATCGATATTGTTTCATTAAAAAACTGAAATGTATCCCTTTATACATCGGTGAATATAAAATATTATATCAAATCAAATAACTGATACACGTTTTATGAAGAATAATACGTCACGTCAAATAATTATAAAAATCAAATAATCACAAAAAACGATAAATAATTAAAAAAACAATAAATATGTCGACAACCTTCACAGCCCGTGAACAAATTCACAGACCGTGATTTACTATGTCCAGGGCCCGTGAAGTCTTTCACGGTTTGTGATGCAGTCGGAAATAGAAAGATAGATAATTGAACATGTTGATTCACGAGAATATCATGAGCAATTCTTCTAACTATCGTTGATTCACAAAGAATACCGATAATCAGGCTTTACACTAACACAAACCGTGATAGAGAGAAAAACATATTTTTTTTATAAACTTCAATAATACTTCACCCATCTCTTACAATCATATAAAGAAGCAAAACCAAAGTCGAATGGGCCACAAAACATAAACGAGTTAAAAACTGGGCCAAATGTAAAGTCCAACAAAATGTAAAAATAAGACAAAAATTGTAACAACTCATAAAATAACCCGTTTTTGGGCCGAAACGATGACCCAAACCGCCTACGCCGTTTGTGAAAACGTGTTCCTTGGTCCAACGGTCGTTTTGACTGGTCCCAGACCTAAAACGGAGACTTCGAGCCCAAGTTATGGCCATTTCCAGTGAAGCTCCTTTTGATAAGCGATCTTGGGCCTTCAAAAAGACTAAAGCTTGTTCATCCACACTTGAGCCCACATCAGTTTGGCTCTTACGGTCCATGATTTGTATCACGGTACTAAAATTCAAAATTTTTAGTAACCACTTCATGGCCCATAAGAGTCTTCACGGGCCGTGAATAATGGTCAAAGGGTGTCTTAATATCGCAAGCCTAAAAATACATATTGGTCTAAAAATTCAAAAAAAAAAGATCTTAACCCTCTATTTTATAAATCAATGGTTAAGATCAATTTTTAGACATAAAAATAGTCCCAAGGATAATATGGGAAAAACCATTTTTGTTAACTTTTTTCAAATTTAACCACTTTATTTAAGTTCATAAACTTTTTATACGATATTACTTTTTTTTATTTAATCGCACCATAAAATCAAGTGTTTTATCCTTTTTAATTTGAGTATAGTATTGCAATATTTTTTAGTAAAAAATTTGTTATGAAAATATGTTGTTTTATGATAAAAATAACACAGTATGTACTGTTTTCTCGTAAGACGACACTTTTGTGTTGTTTAACGTTAAGACAACACGTTATGTGTTGTTTTCGGGTAAAAAAACATGTTATATTTTGGTTTAGTGTAATATATAATGTTTTGTGTTGTCTAATGTTAATTTCATCGGTTAAAATTATTCTAAAATTATGTTGTTTTGCGATAAGATAGTGCATTTTATGATGTTTCGTGATAAGATAACACCTTATATGTTGTCTTAAGTTATATATTGTTTTACGATAAAAGATCATGTTTTATTTTGTTTAGTGTAAAAGATTATATAAAACAACATAAGTTTGTGTGTTGTTTAAGTAAAATAACAAGGTAAAATATCACATATCGTATTATTTTTTAATAAAACAACACGCTTTATATGGTTTCAATGTAAAACAATATATTCTTTGATGTTTTCATATGTTGATAGTATGTAAAATAACATGTTCTGTGTTGTTTTCATATTTTGTGTTGTTTTCATGTAAAACATGTTTTGAGTTATTTCATATAAAATAGGATGTTATGAGCTGCTTTCATACGATAAAAAAACAATTTTTGTGCTACTTTCACATAAAACGACACATTATCTGATGTTTTCATATAAAACAATATGTGATGTGCTTATTTAATATAAACAAGATGTTTTTAGCTGATTTAGGGTAAACCAACACATTCGGGGAAAAACACCATAAAACATGTTGTGTTTATATGGTATTTTGACATATAACGCATATTAAAAATGATTATATTACCTTTAATTTTAAAATCCATGATCATGTTTGAAAAAATAGTATAAATTGCGAAATCAAAAATTGTACATATCAAAGTGATTCTCGAGAAATAAAATGCTTTATTATATAAAGAATGATGTTTCTTACTCTAAATATGAAAAGAATTGATGTATGAAAAATATGATATATCTAGGTTTTGAATAAATAAAAAATAAATGCAATATTAAACAACCTTTGGTTTTTTTATTTTTGGAAGAAGAAATTGATTTTATATTGAAGTTGGATTAATTTTTGATTGAACTAAATCAAAAACTTAAAAAAGAAATGAATAAAATCAATTGAGATTAGATTGAAGAAAATAAAATAAACTATTTTTGGTATTGTTTATATGTTGCTAATTGTTAAAGACAATACTACCCTTGTTATTTAGTTTTAAATAATGACATGTGTTAATCCCGTATTGATTTTTAGGTTTTTTAGGCAAATAGTTTTTTTTAATTTGAACTAGTCCCTTACTTTTAATAATTCAAACATGGTTATCATTGTTCATCCATCTCAACATGGGCTGACTTGGTAAGAAGGGGAGAGTCATACAAATTTTATTTTGAGTAAATTACAAATTTTGTTCTTTAACTATGTTTAAAATTACGAATCTTGTCCTTAAACGTTAATAATTACACTGAGTATCCTTTATTTAAATTTTTTTATAGCACTTTTTGTTATTTTTACTATTGTTAACTTTATCTGATACATTTTTGTATACATGTTCTGCCCCTACCCTGAAAATGACAAAATGAAAAATTTGTATAAATATTTTATTTTCTTTTATTTTATTAACTTTACTTTTTATTATTTCTTTACTTTTAACCACTTTTTATTTTTTATCTTAAATATTATTAACTAGTTACTTTTAATCATCCAAATATGAGTTATGATTATTTTTTATTATATTAAAATATATAATAAATTACTATTCTATTTTAAAACATTTATCAGATGATTAATATTTATTTTATAATAAAAATATTAATTAAAGAAATTTATTTTCAATAAGATTTATAAAAAAAGTTTAGAAAAAATAAAAAGATTATGTATTAAGTTTTTCTATAAAAGAAGCAAATAGACCGGGGAAGAAATTCAAGCCTTAAGTATGCTAATAAAAAATTTAAAAAATATTATGACGCGTTAAATATTATTGGCCCAATCAATTTTCGAAAAATAGAAATTAGGATGGCAACATGGGTCAGTGAGTTGTTCTACACGTCGGGTCGTGCCTTCGGTTTGCCTTTTAACATTTTTTTCTCTCTATTTTTTCTATAAAATAACGACCAACCCATCTAAATTTTCATCATAATGATAAGTCCAAACAACTACTCTGAAGTTTTAATCAAACCAAAAAACTAATGTTATTTAATTAAACGCGCTATTATTTGGGTTTTTTAATTGGTTACTAATGGGTTTTAACCGTCGTTTTTTAACCCTTTTGGTATAAAAATGAAACGCGCTATTAGTTTGATATAGTTATTTCACATTTGATAAAAACATAAAGTAGTAATCAGTTTGATATGGTTATTTCATATTAGATAAAAAATATACTAGTAATCGGTTTGTTACACCATCGCTTTTCAACCCTTTTGGTATAAAAATTTCAACTATATCAAACAGTTCGTTGTATGTATTATATTAGAAAACTATTGAATATCGTATGAAATTAGGCCATGACTTTTTATTTTATTTAATTATAATTATTCTATGTTAGGTCTTATATATAATTAGACTTTGCTTAATATATAAAGTCTTTAATTGTTCTTATTGTAAAGTTTGCTTCCGTTTTAATTTTTAGTGGTTTATGTTTGATTTATAATAACTAAACCTATTAGTAACCGTTTAATAAAAGTCAAAATAACAGTGCGTTTAATTAAATAACATTTGTGTTTTTGTTTAATTAAAACTTCAGAGTAGTTGTTTTGACTTGTTAATATAGTGAACTTTTAGTTGTATTGGTTATTATTATATAAAAAGAGAGACACGTTAAAAGCCAAACCGAAACCATGACTCGACTTGTAGAAATTAAATAGTTAATAATATTTAAGATAAGTATTTAAAATAAAAAATGGTTAAAAAAATAATGAAAAAGTAAAGTTAATAAACTAAGCACACAAAGAAAGAAAATAAAAGATTCATAAAAATTACATATTTTGTCATTTTGAGGGTCAGGGAGCAAAATGAACATTTACATAAATATAACAGAAAAAGTTAATCGCGATTAGTAAAAATGACAAAAAGCGGTATAAATTTTCAAATAAAGGATATTTAGTGTAATTATTTTATTTAAGGATAAGATCCGTAATTTTAAGCAAGAACAAATTTTGCAATTTACTTTTTTATTTTTTAAATGTGACGTGGCTTAATGATTTTCGAACCGATCTCGTGATTTTTTTGAATGTGACCCCTATGAAAAACCTTACAACCCTTGATACAGACTATTCATCATAGCCCGTGAAACCACCCGGTCAAACTTTGGCTTCATGTCCATGTTCTTCTTTGAGGTAGTCATACCCACTTGCATGTGGTTAGGAGACCCACTTGTATTGTTAGTTTTATCATTCTTGTACTTCAATGTTATCCTCATGATTCCAATTGCCACGTAAAGTCCTGCATTCTATTTCCTATAAATTGTACTTGTTTTTATTTATATTATATATAAAATATTTAGGATATGTATTTTAAGATACTCTAAAATTAAAAACACATACTTTACTTAATGCATAATGTACAATTATTTTTAATGGTAAATAGTAATTATATCATTATGTACGGATTACCCTATTACAATTATTTACATAATAACACTACACTTATTAAAACTTAAATAAAAGTTTAACAAATTTGAACTACTTAATATTTTAAATTTGAATTAGTTTAGACATTTAAGGACCAATTATTCAACCCCATCTATTATTTTAGGGATTTAGTAACCAATTATTAAATAACATTTAAAATTATGAGGTAATAGTGAATAGAAAACAACTTTAAACCTTTATATTAACACTTATGTAAAAAAATTAACAAACTTGAATTACTAATACTTGAAATTATTTTCTTTCTTTTAAATGAAGTTTAAATTAGGAGTTAATAGTGAATTAAAATAAATCTTTAAAACTTTATACTAACCGCTACCATAAAATTTTAACAAATTTGAAATACTAATAAGTGAAGTTATTTTCTTTCTACTAAAAGAAGTTTAAATTATGAGGTAATATTGAATAAAAACAACTTTTAGTATTTATACTAACCATACACATATATATCATTGAGTAATAAACAACTTTAGACAACTTTAAATATTTCTCCTAAGTATACACATATACTAACTTTAAAGGTGAAGGTACTACCATTGAGTAATTTATACTATATATAAAACATATGATATTGATATCTTAAAATACCATAAAATTAAGAGCAATTATTTTATTTAATACATAATACACAACCACTTTTGATGATAAAATAATATTTATATCATTATTTATATATTACCCCTTACAATTAGTTACATAATAACCTTACATTTACTAACAATTACATAAAGATTTATATTATCTACCCATAAATAAAAAAACTTAAGTTATTTAAAATTTCAGCAATATCTTGTAATCTATCACGTTTAGAAACTTTTTAAGAATATAATTGTAACCTGAGTTTTTTTAAATGTTTTAATGTAAACTTTTTGCTAAACCGGTCTATATTTTGTGAGGTATATTAAGTTAATGCATAAATGTATAAGTAGTTATGCAAAAACTTATTTATTTGATGTTTTAAATTTTAGATTAGAAAAACATAATAGACTTTGTAAAAATACTACAAGAATAAAAAAATATTAAAAACACGGGTCGTATGTAAAATGTCGTTTTGTCGTATTGCGCGGGCACCCTTTGAGTCAAAGAAAAAATATATAAAAGAAAAATGCAGCAAAAAATTTTTCTTCATGCATTTATATTTTATGTTTATTTGAGAGATCGTCTGTCTCGAATCTAGTATCCATCAACCTCTAAACTCAAATATTTTTTTTTAATATTTTACCCATTAATAATTAAATTAAGACCCTTTTTGTTTAAATAAATAAGCCTAAAATCTAATAACCAATTAAATTATTTTATATTAAATCAGGTAAGCCTGTTTATATAGCTTTAAAAGATATGCAAAACTGATTATATGTTCATGATCTAGTGGTCTAATGAAATTGATAATTTTATCCCATGAAAAAGTTGTTGATTGAAATCCTTATAAGTGCAAGATTATTAGTTAATTAAGTGGCATTTATGAGTGCAAGATTATTGGTTTTCTTGACACGTTACAACAAATAAATTGACGATACTCGAAATCTTATGTAAATTAAGAAATAAAAAGGTTCATGCATGTCACATCCCGGCGAAAGCGTGAGATGATTATTTGGGTGTGACTTGTTTGTACAGAACTCATTGATTAACAGAGCTTATCATATAGCACAGCAGAATAATATAATAACTAGATTCATAGGATAATATTAAAGTTAAGATTACATCAAATCATAATAGTCAAAATTTGATCTAATATAATCCTATTACAAACATATTATCTAACTGCTACATCTTTTAGTAACGATGGAAGTGCGAGTCCACCAATATGCTGAGATCATACATGTTAACAGTTAGATTAACATAAACTTTTCTCATGACTTCTTCCCAGCCATTGTAAACATCAAAAGAAAACATAATGATGTTACTCATGGTAATTTTCTTGAAAAAACATACTCAATATAGTCAACATAAAGTTGGTGAGTTCACAGGTTTATCTTAAACAAAATATTATTGATGCATCATATACAACCAAACCTTACTTAATAATCAGATCATCCATACTGTCATAACATAATTCATAAATCAGATAATATAGCATCACAACACTCATCCTGTTG